>JAVQJL010048423.1:0-26353 GCA_036024295.1 Nannoperca obscura
TGCGAGCCACGTTGGAGATAGGAAGATATATGTCCTGCTCCCTGAAGTTCTCTTTGACACCGCTGTCGTCATGGTCATTCAGACTCTCATCTGCATCATCTACAGAAAACAAACACAGAGATGGAATCACCGCTCTGTGACCTGAGCCAAAACCAAACGCTGATGGGTGTTTAGTCCACACTTTGGCTGCTCCTCACCATCTTGAGACTGGAGAACGTAGTGGCCGGATGCCATGTACTCCCCGGTGATGCCCAGCTGGGAGGCGTCAGTGGTTGAGCTGTCTCCGTCCATCTGCAAACACACACACTGTCTCATTTAAACATCAGAAGCTACAGCAAAACCTGCAAAGCCTGAATTTCTGAACATCACAAATTCACTCCATGTAATCACACTGGAAGATGATGATCTATTTTGGAATTCAATATTTTACTAAACTCAGAACTGTGAAATGAAAGAAATGACAGCTTGTAGTTTCTACGCTGTAAATTCAACACTTTGAAAGGCCTGAATTACATCATGTAAAGCAGGGAGAGCTAAATAACATGCTGAAAGTACCAGTTGAACAACAACATACTCCCACCATTTCCCTAGTTCCAGTGCTGTATCTTGCAGTTTAGGCAGTGTAATCTTTTTACAAGCACATATTTTAAGAGATGCTTTGGCACACTATTTGACTGCACTCATGGTCTGTGAACCTCGATCACTTAGCAACAATATCAAAATAAAACCAGACCCAATTATATATCTTTATATCACCAGTCATCCATGCACATGGATTCAATTCACTCATCTCTGCTTTGAGCAATGATCAGCTAGTATGGTACTGAACCCAAGAAGCTTTCTTTTACTGATTTACTGGGGGAAATGATAGAATATCACTAAATAGTACAGCAATATTCAGCTTCTCAAATATGTGGATTTGTTGTCATATGATAGTAAACTGAGTATATACACATAACTGTGTGAATGTCACTATAGGCTCAAGCAATTCATTGAGACAATAATCAGTGGCTTAATCAATGACGAAAAGAATCATTAAGTTCATTCCTGTAATCTGTTACTACAGGCCAACAGAACTTGTGAGTATGTATGTCCAGGCATTACTGTTGGGAACTCCTTCCACGTTAGGGACGTTTTTGTACTAATCCTAAAGTACAACGGAAGACTTTCCTCTGGTTTCTAAAGAAAGAACATATCATCACATGTCACTGAGGATTCTGAAGTGTCAAAGATTATGAGCAACCCATGGCTGTGGCCATCAGCTCTATTTTAAGTTTTTGTTGAGAGGTCAACTTATGTTAAAATGAACCAAATGTGTATTTTGCTTCGTCTCTGTTTTATCGTACGGAACTAGCTTAACTCCCTGACACGGCGAAAAAGCGGGTCTGGTATTTATTCAAATGTTGCATTCAGGTCACTAGCGTTATATGTTTCTATTTTAAAGATAGTAACTAGTTGTGTTAACGATTTTAGAGGACGGACGTATTTTCAGAGGCGACAACGAAGGCTGCCAAAATATGACCCCCCCCCCTTCATATTGCACAGTGTTATATTATGAGACGTGTTTGCGGGCTCGGGGATACATTCTGACGAGAAATTCTGAATTTCACCTGACATATGCGGGCTAGCTAGTTGTGTTAGTGCAGTTAGCATTGTAATAAATGGGAAATCGTCCTCGTTAGACAGCTGTAAACCCACCTTGAGGTCACTTTATGTTAGCCACACGCTAAAATATATTTTGTGTTTAGCTAACTTATCGTATGCTAAGGAGCAGATGTCTGACGCGGGTAGCTTTGTGAGATATTAAGCTAACGTTAGCTAATGTTACCCACGAATGGAGTTAGCAGACGTTAACGTAGCCACTTCGCTGGTCTAAATAAAACTAATGAGTTCAGCACAATGAAGAGAGGCTGTCCAGCGGGCTATTACCTTCTGTAGTTAAGCTATTGAGGTACATAGTGTCCCTTGAATACATTTTCATTGTGAATCATCTGCAACTGGCGCCTGCTGGGACCGTGTTGGCCTGTTCTTTGTCGTACATAGCAGAGCAAGACGTGGTCTGGGCCGAAATGTTAAATTGTGATTTTAAAGTTTCGCCCGCTGGATACTTCCTGATGAGCAGCCCTCATTCACTCAGACAACAAATAAAAAATCAGACAGAGACGGACATTTCCATTCGAGCTAACGAGAAATCGGTTAGCAATCATTGGCCGGAGCCAGGCACAAACCTGCAATGAAGCCCTGGTTGGTTACCTTCCTGAGACGGCTGTTTGGTTGGACAGAAAATGGCTGCGAAAGGACCAGTCCCAGCGCGGAGCAGCGGCTGCACTACCGCATCTGGTCGGAAGAGGGCCGTGCTGCGTTCAGGGACTACTAACAAGCTCCAACCTCATAGGATTTAAGTAATTTTAGCAGCGACATTTTAAATATGGCTTGTATGGTCAGTTGAATGTGGTAGTCGATTTTGAGATCAAAATGTGTCATTTAGTTTCTTTAGTTTTATAATGAAAGCCAAGCACCAAGCCTCTGCATTCTGAAACGACAGAATTCGGAGAAAATACACATCAGTCAGGCATGTCGTTTGGTCGTTATCGCGTTGCATTGTCATAATTCCTACGTTTATGCCAGTAGGAGAACGCATCTCTTCTAGGCTACAGGTTTCCCGCAAATGTTTCCCCCTCTCTCTCTGCTCATGTTTTAACGAATGTGTCTGTGCAAACAGGAACTCAAATACCTGCAGAACATATTTGTGTATCAAGTGTCTATTAACGTCAATGAGTTATGTGTGTAGGAAACCTCTGAAGTGGTAACATTTCACTTCATTCAGTTTTAACAGAAAATAAGGTAGTCTGTGTTCTGAACAGCTTTTCTGCTAACAAAAGTCACAGTTTATTGGTATTTGCATGGTATCTATATGTTTTAAGTCGTTTATTGTGTTTCATTATGTTTGTTTGCGGTGCTTGAAGTGGTAACGTGTGTTTCTGAAACCAAGCCAGCTGTTTAGTTACGTACTAAAATCAACTTGATATTAAAGTATTTCTCCACAAGATGGCGTCCTGTTACCGTGAAAATAACAAAGGGTACTCTGGTAATACTGCTTTTTTGACGGCAGTTGCTATATCAGAATCAGAAATACTTTTTTAATCCCAGAAGGGAAATTGCTTTTTGATACAGTTACAATGCTCAATAAAGTTATTGAAAAAGGAATAATAAACAGTAGAAAATAGAGGGTGTAAAGGTGTAGAGGGAGGGTCCGAATATGTTTGGACCAGGGGCCGGAGCTGCTCCAGGACGAGTCTTTCCAGGGCCTTCATGATGCCCATGACACAGGTCTGTAGTCCTTGGCTCCTCTGGGGCGTGGAGTCTTGTAACATGCACATATTTAAAACAAAAACATATGTTGAACACTGCCTTTGTTGCTCATTTGAGATATGTATAATTTCCCCACACAGTATAATGAAAACGTTCTCATGAAAAGTGAAATGTCAGCATCTAAGTGCCATACATCAACATGGTGGATCAATGCAGTTTTTGCTCATTTTCCATATGCATATTTGTCCAGTGCAATCCACATCTAGCCTGCAGTCAGAAACAGCTCAAAGTCCCTCCTCACTGAGGGTGTTTGTGAGTCTGTGCTTCAAAAACTAACACTAGAGGTGGTTCTTAGTTTGTGGACTTGAACCAGTAAAACACCAACCGCAGCATCAATAGGGCTTAAAGAAAGTCTAGACTCATTTATTCTTTTACACATTTGTAGCTTATACTCTACTACATAGAAAGTATTAGAGGTATAGCAAAAGTAGAATCTATATATGATTGCTCCTACAATGATAGTCTTCATTCACTATTGCTATGCAATATTTTGGTCAATCAGACCTTTATCAGGCCCAAACCAACACTAACTAACATCATATATACATATGTCCAAACAACAGAGGTGAAGGTTTCAACATTCAAGATTACATTTTCTGTCCCTAAGGAGATTTGTCTTGGACATAAAGGCTGCCACATAAAACAATTAGTATCAGATATAAGTGCATTCATTACTTTCAGATACATGCAATGCCCCTCCCCCCCTTTACACCATCCTTTTGTCCTGAGTTTAGGAGATTCATCGTTAGAGGGATGAAAAGGTTTTCATACCTATTCAGGCATCTTTGATGAATAAAAGAATTGTTAGTTGTACCTTTAGTATTCAGAAAATGAAGTAATCATTGGTCACAGGTGACAACAAATAAACAGTCAAAGACCAAAGAAAGAACATTTATAATAATGAAATTATAAAAAAAGAAAGAAATGGAATGGAATCAAAAAAGTAGTTGTTGCAGGTTTAAGGTCATCAGTATGAACAATGCTCATCTCTCCTTGCTGTTTTTAAAGGATGCTGTGTTTTTCCATCATAAGCCACTCCACATCGGAATATGATCATATAGTTCAAATTGGTTGTTTCACAGGTCATTATACATGTAAGCTGTTTTCCAGAATGTGTTGACTGAAACAGAGACATTTAGAGGTGAAACTACTCTGTGCATTGGTCACATCTACAGCTGTCATGGGGGAGAGATGACAGGAAATGGACAGGTCGTTCCCGTGGATAGATAGATAGATGGATGTACTTTATTGATCCTGTGAGGGAAATTGTTTTGTTACAGCAGCAGAAAATTGGCTCTCACAAGATCTCAAATGCTGGTAGGGCATTTGCACAAAAAGCATAAACCCATAATAAGATTTGGATCTTCCTGATAACTAGTTGCACAATCCAAAGCTTAAAAGTCTGAATGTTAGATATTAGATATCTAATTTCAAAACTCTCCATTTATTTCCGTAAGTTCTTGAATGCATCCAGCTCTAACTCACTCACTAACTTCACTCCCAGTGGTTAGAGGACACTCCAACAGCGTGGCCTCATAATTACTGCTAATCTGGTCAATGAACGCACACTTTGCTAAAGCACAGCTCAGATAACTTTCATATTAATGAGCTTTATGGTAATGGTATGATCTGTGAGCAGCTCTAGAGGAAGGTGGAAATGAAGCGGCAGGAGCTGGGATTGGTGAGAAGGACAAATTAACCCGTCTCAATATTTAATTTCTCTCTTTTTCTTTTACTGTCGGACTCTATGGCTCTCATTTATTCCATTATTCTCTTCTGTTGCTCCTCTAGGAGGCTGCAGGGTGCAGGAAAAAGGTGCTGATCCTTGACCTTGCGGCTCCCTCTCCAAGACCCTTCAAGAGGGAGTGGGTGGGTGTTTAATTCTCACAGTCTGAAGAGTCGTGCTGATTATAAATAATTTCTCACCCTTCTTGAGCTTTGGTATCATACACTGTTCACTGTTCTTACTGAGTTGTTTTGTTGCTTGAAATGTGACAATGAAGTTTGTTTTTTGTTTTTGAAAGTTCCCTTATCTTCTCACTTCTCATTTTGTGTTTGATGTCTTCATTTCCTGTTCTTTTTTCCTTGGTGTCTTTCCTTTTGTTTTCTTGTTTTGTCTTTTTTTTCAGTTTTCTCCTCTTCTCTGCTTTCTTTCCTTTCCTTTCCTTTCCTTTCAGTTCTTTTCTTTCCCCCTCCACTGCTTTCTTGTCTTCTCTTTTCTTTCTTTCTTTATTTCAAGAAATGTCTACAACAGGCATCTCTGCTGGGGAAAGCTATTCAAGACTTTCAGAAATATGGCTGGAGGTTGAAAGAGCATGGTAATTAAAAACAGAATCATTAAAATGAATTGTGTGAGCATTCATAATTGAAACCATAAAATGAAATCAAAATGACAACCAAATTAAAAGTGACAGCTCTGCACATTGCAGCAGTATAAGAGTAAGAAATGTGACATAATCAAATTAATGCAATTTAGTTAGGGGCTATGTATATTATACTAATTATCTGTAACAAGTATACAATTCTTGCTTAATTTCAGTGTCTCATGGGTGGAGTGAGCTGGTAGAGGCAGTGCGGAACAGGTGAAGACTTGCTGAAGAGTCTTTTATCTCAATGCTAGTGGAGAGCTAGTAGCACCCCACACAGTGGTGTAAGACTGGTGATGGTAATTTTGCTTACTGTCAACAAATCCCATGAACATTTAGTGAATTTGTGTGTATGCTGATAGCTCTTCTTCCTCTGTGCCATAGAGCTCCACTGTTATCCAAAACTATTAAAAACACATCAATGAGCCACACTGTTGCACTGGCTGACATGCTCCTTAATTACCATGAACATACACACTGTAGTTTATTTTGACTCAACCACCTTCCTGCTGCCAGGACAGTGTGTGTCTTTAAATAATGATATAATATTGCTTAGTACTGCATATGATAAGGTATCAGTATCTAATCATATCCAATACTAAGTATCTAATGAGGTGTCTGTGTAACTACATACATGTCCAAGCAAGCATGTCCCACACACATTCAGAAGTGTGATATGTGCCTCAGCTATAAAATAAAGAAATGTATTTCTTTGCTTTTCCCCTGGGGATATTTAGTCATAATGCCACAAGTTGTACAATAGCTCACACCTCATTAATCCACCTACCTTTTGATTTATTTTTAGCTCTTTCCACATCTGACTCTGCACCAGTCAAGAGTATTTCAGAATGCATCTCTGCCAAGCTGGTTATGACTGTTAATATCAATGTTGTCTGCTTCTTTACACTGATTATCTTTGGGTGAGTTATACTGCAGTCTCTCAGACGTTTAAATTGCACTTTATACCCTGTGTGCATATAGTGATCATGATTGAAATACACTTCAGCCATCATAACCACTAAACTAGCTTTCAATATACTTTTTTTTTTGCTTGAGAACTCACTAGACATGACTGCCATGATGATTAGGACTCACACATGCTGGATTGGAACTTGACATGATCTTGGTAACTACGACTCAAACATGGGAACGGAACTTAGGTCTTAGGGGCTTGGAAACAGGCTCTGACTTAAGACTTGTAACTAGACATACACTAGAACTCCATTGTGACATGATGGTGTAGAGTGAAGACTCTGACTCTTGCATTGAGGATTTAAAGCTCAGACATGACCATGGTGACTTGGGCCTTTGCACTGAAGAATGTGCACAAGACATTGACAACACTGTGGGAACTTGGACTTTAATTCAGACATCATGTGACAAATTCTGACTCTGACTTGGGAACTGAACTTATACAGGATCTTAAGATCATGGAATTGGGCTCAGACTTGAGAAGTGAGGACTTGGGATTTGATCTAGACAATATTTTTCTAACTCTGACTCACATTGAGTAACTGGGACACCACTGGTGGTGACTCTGACCCACACAATGAAAAACTGAGAAACTTGGACATCAAATTCACATTCATGCTAGAGAAGTCACTAGACACGGCTGCCATAGTGACTAGGACTCACACATGGAGGACTAGAACTTGATAAAGACATGATCTGAGGCTCACACTGAAGAATGTCTATGTGATATGGACAAGACAGTGTTGACTTTGACTCATATACCAGGGAACTTGGACTTTACTAGACTCAGATTCAGACAGGATTTTAGGGATTTGTTCTTGATTTAGCATGACGCCCACTGAGTCACTTGGACTTGAACAGGATCTCGGTGACTCTGATTCGGGATCACGTTTGAGAATGGAGAAACTGGGACTCAACCTTAATGACCCACATATGCCGTCTTTCCACCAAATTAGCTCTGGTTCTTCAACCGGTTCCATTCAGGATTCTTGGAACCTTGGCGCTATCTAGTGAACCAGCCACCAGTTTTAAAAGCCAGTTTTGAGCGCCAGTTTAAAGCGCAACCATTGTAATCAATGATGCGTCATCAGTCGAGGACGTTGCACAGCAGAAGTAAACAGTAGTAGAAAGATGGAAGATCACATAGATCACCTCCAAGCTTTTGTTCTGTTATTACAGATATTTGGTTTTATCAAAAAAACAATCTTGAACCAATTATTAATGATAAGAAGACGTAAAAAAAATTATTACCATAGTAGACCATAGACTATTGTTGTCCACCATCCTTTCTTTCACGCCCACTGATGGCATCACAGTTTGCATTTAAGGTCAAGGAAAACCAACAGTTTTTTGGTTCCAGCGGGAACCAATTATTCCTGTTCTGAACCAATTTACTTTTGGTCACTTTGAACAGTTCAAAATTAAGTGCAGTAACCCGCAATGGAACCTGTTCCAAGTGGATGGAAAATGGATAAGATTGTGGAAGTTGGACTTAGTTCAGATGTGATGTTGGCAATTCTGATTCAGACTATGAATTTCTGCAGGTGTTTCGGCCTCCGGCGCTGTGGAGTCTGGATCTGTGGTTGCTCCTGCTGCCCCCGTGTTCCTGCTCGACCGCCAGTGTTGCTATTACTGTTATACTGTACTAATGTATGTTCTCCTTCCTCCTGCTCTCTCTCTCCTGTAGACACTGGGTCAAAACAATGGGCCACTGGGTCAATATGACCCATCATCACTAATGGCTGTTGGTGGGATGTGAGATACCAACAGCAGACTCCAGTACTCCTGCCTAACAGCTATAACAGCTAAACACTACTTGCATCTTTCTTAGTGCTTCATTTTTGCAAATCCAAGTTTCTTACATAAAGAAATAATATGAATGTATTTACATAACACAGAAATACATACATTCAAATGACTGATGCTGTTTTTCCCATGAGAACTGAGTACTGACCAGAATCCAGTATTAAAAACTAGACTGAAAGTTTCTGCCGTGTATTTTATCAGAATTCAGCCTTGTTTTACTTATTTTATGGCTTTATAAATAGCCATGTTGGTCAGTGCACCACCTTGATCCAGACTGAAATATCTCAACAACTATTTACTGGATTTCTATAAAATGTTGTACAGAAATGAATGTTCCCATCAGGATGAACTGTAAGAACTTTCCTCTAGCGCCATCATCAGGTCAACGTTGGACATTATGAACATTATACCTGTATTGTTTCGGTAAGGGAAGACACAGCTTTTAAAAAAAGCAGTTACACAGGTGTGACTGTGTCAAAACTTAGAGAAAACTGTCCTCCGAGTGTGTCATTTAGATTTTTGATTTAGCCATCTCTAAAACAAAAAACCTAACTTTAGTAGAGGCTTAAAACATTTAACAATATCTCACCTGAATGAAGAAAATCCTCCACAAACTGGAAAGTAAACTCCCAGCTGTAGCCACATGTAACTCCTGTCCTGTCCCTCTTACCATCAACACCACACCACTCAACATAACATCAACAGATATTCACTATGATATCTTACCTGGAGGCCCGTGAAGTTTGGCTTTCTTCACTGGAAGAGAAAAGGAGAAAAGACAGATTAGTATATATTAGTATATGAACCCTGTAGGATTGTTTTTTTCACCCTTTAACCTGCTTCTTCCTTTCTTTCTTTTCTTGCATCAATTCTTTATGTTGTGTGCTTCAACACTGACCTTAACTGAAGGCAGGTAGGTACGAGAACACAGAATATTTCAAATGCTTTATGAGAAATGCATGACACATCATCTATTCTTTTTCTATTCTATTTAAGCATTTAGCAGACACTTTTATCCAAAGCGACTTCCAAATAAGAGCTTTACATAAAATGCAATCATTTAACTTTGTGGTAAATTAAGAGGCTGACGTCCTTGAAAACCGCTTAAAACCTCTGTCTTGTAGTATTTGTGTTCAAACACCATGAACAATACGAGAATAATACGTAGAGTAGATCATTTGTGTAGTTCATAAATGCCAACAATGGAGGCTTTCTATTAGAGAACCAGGAAAATGTGCCAAAAGATATGTTGTTAAATAAATAAATAAATAAATATATAAAGAATTACTTCAGACTTCATGGTGCTTGATTAATCCATTAGCAAAAACTATCAAACATTGAAATGTTACTAATGTTTTTAATAAACCAGTAAACAATTAATGAAGAATATTTCATGTGGAGCTGTTGTAAACAGTCACAGCCCTTAGCTTGGCATGTTTAACTGTAGCTATTGTGGATTTTAAGAAAGACATTGAGGCTTTTATATTTAGCCACGTTTTTATTTCAGTGGCAGTTGTGCTTCTTAGTAAGCCCAGCATTAAAGTATAAAACCAGGGCTCAACTCATCAATATTAACTGACTTAAACCCCGGAGCCATTCATTGATATGACACATTAGTGATGGGAAATGGTTAATAGTTTATCCTGTGGGTGGATAGATGCATTGCTAATGACTTTATCAACATTGTTGAATGTTGATAAAAATTAAGAAATCTTTAAAGAAATTGTTAAAGCAATAGCAGTGAGATCTCACACACAATGCAGCGCAGAAAGTCTTGAAATGCCAATGTGTGCTGGGCTGTAGGCTAAAAAGAAAGTCGCTGATATTGATCTGTAATGCAATTAAGCCCCCAGGAGATGTGTTAAAGTCATTTAACTATCCAGCAGTATACACATTTATTGCCTTTTTAAAGCAATTACGTTATTTAAATTAGGTTTAAATGCATATTCTCACTAAGGGAGATCAATCCGCTAATTCAATAACAGCCCAAAAGTGTGATATTCAATTAGAGAGACAGACACAGGGAACAATTCGCAGTGAGGGTTGAGTGGTTAACAGGTCATTTGTCTTAGGCTGTCAGCACAGCTTGCTTTGTGTGTCACTCGTGCCTGCTTGGCGGAGGATCACAGGAAGCCTCGGTGGCCTCGTTGGTTGAATGCCAACTCTGACAAATGTGTGAATGGCCTGACACTGTGAAAGAAACTCACAGTGATGCGACAGAGAGCAAGAGCCACAGAGAGAAGAAGGATTAAGAACACACATAAGCACAGTAGCAATGCTGTGCACCACAGAAACCAAACTCCTCCCATCACTGTTCCACTCGCTCCTGGAAGTCTTTGCAATCTCAAACTGAGCATTTTCCTCACCAGTCTTTCAGAAATATACATTTAAATGTTGGTGAATAACTACTACAACACTTGTTATTAGAAGTTAGCCTTTGGGGTGCTCTGGTGGCTCCTGTCACCCCTCTACTATCCGTCTAATAAAGCCGTAAAATGATCACAGAAATACCACTGAAAACTTAAAACGTCATAACTGTGATATTTATAAAGGATTCAATTGTTTAATTTGAAGGGAGAATGTCTCTTCTGCTGTTGTTTTCGCTCATGAACAATATTAGATCATTTTGTAAAATGCACCATCCTTATCTAGACATATACATGTGTGTAAAAAAAGAACCGGATACAGGCCGGGCCCCATTCATTCCTATGAAAGTTTCTCAGTGGCACGTGAGAACCGGATCCTGAGACAGACTCAAGGACAGTGACTCTATGTCTTTGGATTCGGCTGTTACTGAATTGAACAACTTTTAGGACATGATGATTTAAATAAGGGATATTTGAGTGTTCGTACTGGGAAGCTGATTTACAGATGTCTCTTTCACAATGTATGTCTATGGGGGCCAGTGTGCATCACATGATGGATCAGAAAGCCGCAATTACAGTTTGGCCACTTAGTGAAATTGACTTCAATGCCCGATGCACTTCCTGGGGGCCCAGGATGCTTCCTGGAAGAATTAATATCAAATGTCTGCGACACAAAAACTAAGAAAACGCTTCTGTTTTACGAGTGAAAGTACACCAGAGAGACCTAACCATTTCTCAAGTCTAATGATTTAAAATTCCACGATCAATTGTAGCAAATGCAGCCGTACAATTTATGTGATCTGGGCTGGCAAACATGGACCAGGTGATTGGGGTGACCATCAGGAATCAGTCCTGAAAGATACTGTTATCACTAAGTGGATACAAAGGCTACATCAATACCTGATGTTTCCCAAGTGAGGAGCTGATGTGTTTGAGGCTACTTACAGTATATTAGGGGTTTCATTTCCAGGAAAAATGACAGTTTAGTTTTAGTTTTATTGATCCCAGGGTGGCAATTAATTGTTTTTAGTTAAGTGGGCAATAGGGTCAAACTGTGAGCAGCATCACTGAAGCTGGTGCGGATGTGCTGTCTAGCTTTTATTTGCGTTGGGATGTTTTAAAAGCCCCTTGAGAAGGTTTTTAAATCTCAGCAGCACAAACTTGTGATTGTATGACTTCCTTCCTTCTATCCTTATTGTAAAAATTAGTAAATAAAAGTTTCACATTGCAGAAATAAAAGCGCTGCTCTTAGCTCTGTTACTGAATGTTTCCTAGTACAATACAACTTCAAACCACAGCAGACAATGTAAATTACTTTCAATATCACAGCTACTGAAGAAGAATGCTTTTATCACTGAACTGGCATTAAAATACACACTTTGTATTTTTCTGTGACTCTCTGAGATTGGTGTTACACGGCTGAGAGATGCCAGCTGTCACACTCTGATATAATGCATCACACAGTTTATTCTGAGCACCAGCATGGGCCACAGTGGTCACACGTTATCAAGCAGCACATCAAGACCAGAAGCACCAAGAGCCTAAAAATGAATCCATCAGAGATGTGTTTCTTTACAAAGACGAGGAACGTCACTCTGACGGGATGATTCTCCACAGGTGAACTTGTTAGGGTGTCTCACAAGAAAACAGGACAGGTGTCCGACAACACTTGTTCAAGGTTAGCAGCAGCATCAGACATTTAATGGAGGCTTAAAGTGAACGGCAGTGACGGGATGTTTGAACACAATTTCACAGGTAAAACAGGAGACAGGTACAAGGATGTCATATACTTCTACATATTATTAAACCTGTATAAGTCTCGTGTCAGTCCTGTTGGAGATTATGTTTCTGGTATTTGGTGGTTTTGTATTATAACTGTAACTGGAGTTAAGCCCAGCTCTGGCCATTAGTGTGGATGCATAAGATGGGAACCTCCAAACTTCAGACATAAATTTCAGAAGATCTGACTTTGGATCAGACTTACAACTGTCAGTGGCTCACCAGGAAGATCTCATTATGTATGGACAGTCCTGGATAAGTGAGGTGACATCTTTATTTAGTGGTCTGCAGCAACACGTTGTTTAACATGCGGATCAATTAGAAAGTCTGTCAGAATGGTGCATTCATGTGCAGTTGTAAAGCCTGGAAAAAATACTACCTTAACTTAGCTTGTGAATGCAATGATGTTTTGCAACTGATTCTCAAATGTTGTCAAACTGGACCACCATAAGTCTAAACCCATGAGAAACGCCGCTACACACACACACACACACACACACACACACACATATTACTGGTAACTTGTGTTTTATATGTTGCTTTATTAATACAATTGCCTTGCATTGCCTAATGTGTTGGTCCCAACAACTTCCTTAAATTTTTTTTCTTCTTGTTTTTAGCAGGAAGGTTGCACATTGATCAACAGATCAATCAATAAATGATCCAGTTTCCTGTTCAAACATCAAATCAATGAATTTCTACACAGTTGCAGTCATTCTGTTACATAAAATAATACAATAAGTGTAACATTTCAGTCCATAGCAGAGGTCAGCATCCCTGTGGGCCACAGGGAGGGCGAGCCTGATCAGAGGTAGTAAAGCAGGCCAGATATCAGACACGTGTCCGCCGGAGTGATTGTATGAGAGGATGCGTGCTGCTGGTGACCGAGCGTTTGGCTGGTGGGATAATCCCCCCCAGAGCTAATGCCTTAAGCAGGGCTGCAATCTACCAGACCCTGCTGTATTGTACTGTGGGTGAATACCAAACAGAATGGGCCATGAAAGAACGCAGAAACACTTTTTGATCAGCAAGAATTAAGAGCAGCTAACTTTTGACCTTATGGAGCATCCAAAGCTTTTTGGAGTGCTTTGATGTTGAGAAAAGCCCCGGTGAAAACGACTGGTGCTGATGTTGATGTGGTAAGTCATGGATCAGATTAAACCTGCTGCTGAAGAGCTGTTCTGTATGAGAATAGTGACGTCATAGGCACATCTGTAATGCCTGTGTTTGCTACAGATGGCTAACTATTAATATGTTTTACAAAAGAATTATGTTTTAGTGCACTTCCGGCTGAAATACATTTTTACAATACAGCTGTGCTATTGCATAATGCGATTAGAGGTTTCACTGATTTAATAAACCAAAAATGGACAATATTTCCATTTTAGACATTAGTCAAAGAACAGTCAGGATTTGTGATCAGTGCAGCATTCATGCATAGACAAAGCTTAAACAAACACACACACACAAGACGTTTCTCCTCAGTTTTATTACAACTATGGTCTTATTTTTGTCTTTTTAACCATCATCTCTACAAATACGACAAGTATGTCTGGTCAA
Organism: Nannoperca obscura; assembly: GCA_036024295.1. Lineage (NCBI taxonomy): Eukaryota > Metazoa > Chordata > Actinopteri > Centrarchiformes > Percichthyidae > Nannoperca > Nannoperca obscura. The sequence goes on from JAVQJL010048423.1 coordinate 14,222, forward strand.
AGGTGAAGCAGAAAGTCGGTCTGTAAATTGTACCGAATGTGTAACAGTTTGAGTAATACATTATTCTAAAATAAAGTTGGCTAACTTGTTGGTTTGTTTGCAACTGTGATCAAATTTGAACGTGTGTGTATTTTCTAAGTGACCAGGCTAAACATATTAAGCATCCAATGTTCTCTGTCACAAAATTACATCAACAGTGAACGCAAGTGTTGGCCACCCATGTCCAATATCTACACAGGCCCAGCAGCCATCAATATAGACTGTAATTTAGCCGCACTCTGAAGAAACAATCGCAGCTGACAATATAACAAAGCCCAAATGATTATTTCCACCGATGACATTCTTCTCTATCATTAGGTCGAAGCTCCGACTGCGACCACTGAATGGCTGCTCTGGTGGCTGTGGTTTCATCTCTTTGAAGTGACATGTGAAAGTGAGGCTTTGAAGCTTAGGGGTGGAAATAACCCCTGAGTGGTGAATTAAAGACGTTTTTGAGCCTCTGAAGCCTCACAGGTGATGACTCCCCAGCTTGTTCAGCGGGAGTCTTACCTTGCTGAAACCAGCCACGTTCAGCGAGAGCCCACGCGGGGGTCTAAGACTTTTACTGTGTTTATGTCTAAACATTTCACTGATTCAACCACTTTCTTCTGGAATGGTTTTGGATTAATGTCACATGACCATGTTTAGCATGTTAGCAAGCTATCATAATTAGCACCAAACACAAGTACAGCTGAGGCTGATGGGAACGTTTTGAGTTAGTTTTACAGGTATTTGGTCAAAACATTATATCTGACAAATAGAAATGATATATATAGACCTGGTGATGGCTTCAGGAGATCACCAAAGTCACAACAATCATGAGATCGAGTCATAGTTCTGCAAGTCACAAGTGGGTCTGAAGTCTTTGCACTCATGTCCCAAGTGAAGTCCCAAGTCCTAAACAAGTCACAATGTGCTCCTCACCAAATGCAATGCCATTTTAACAACAGAGTAATTATATTATGCCATTTAATCAAATCAAATTAATCAAAATCTTTCAATTTGTATGTATTTGTTGAAACAAGTGCAACGGAAATTCACAAGTTCATAACAAAGTAGTGCCGGCACTACCTTTATAGTGCTATTAAGCAGCACCACAACAGAATGGAGTGTGTATGTTTCATATAAAACATACTTTTTAATCTTTGGGCTCAGGGGGAGGGTATCAAAAGACTCAAGTGCACGTGAAGTCACAAGACATCGGTGTTAAAGTCCAAGTCGAGTTGCAGGTCTTCTTTGATTTTGTCAAGTCTAAAATCATCACCTCTGCTGTCTGAACAAACAAAACACAGGAATCTGTCAGGATTCTGGAGATGGCTTCATTACAGTGGTAAGAGGTGGCAAACCCCCTGCTGGGTTTTTAAAACTTGATGCTGCCAAGGTGTCTTTGAGCAAGTCACTGAATCCCTACCAGCTGTTCTGACGTCGATCTCCACGTACAGTAGGTGTGCAAGGGGAAAGAATGTCTCTGCAGGTATAAAAAAAATGGTGTAAACCTTACTTAACAAGCTGAACTTTAATATTGCGTTCTGACACCTAAAACAAATCAGCTAAACAGGAGCAGCGGATCAGACACGCTCAGCAGGCAGACCAGCGTGGACTGGAGCAGTGTCATTACCAGAGGCCAGACGGTGGCTCTATTTTTAGCTCTAGTCCTTCGACTCACGGTGGGTTTGAGTGTGTGGAGGTTGGCAACCTGGTGGCCATGTCATTAACACCCTCTCACTTCCATTAAGCGACAGCCCCTGCAGACCTCGCCAAGCCAACCTAATAAACACAACCACAGTGGATCTGGTCCCGCGTCCGTGTGCCTGTACATGCATGTGTGGGTGTGTGTTGGTCAATATAACCTGAGCATCCATGCTACTGTCCTACATCCTCTCACTGTTTCAGTTTTGTAGACAGTCTGGCTCCTTATTGTGGACACATACAGTTCACCACTTTCAAAATACTAAATAAATAAGCAGCAAGGTACTAATACCAACTAGCATACTAAGGCCTGAGCTACAGGTGTGTGTTGATATTTTGTTGGTATATTATATTAGAAATTGTTTTCTAGCTTGATTGTACTGTGCTTGATAATGAACGGATATAATCTGTTCCTAGATCTAATGCTCTTTTCGATTTTGCCACTGGCAGCGATGTATTTATCTATAGCACTTGTGATTCATCACCAGCACTCATATTATTTGACATCTTGTTGTTTTCAACCATGATTCTATGCACTTTATGTAAAGCTAAATGCCTAAAAAGCCTAAATGTCATGTAATGTAATGTAATGTGTTGAGAGGCTGAAACATGTTGTGTATAAAAGAAATGAGCAGACGTATTGATATTGATGTATATGTTGGTGGATAATTACTAAAACTTGCAATATAGTTACATAATATGCCGTTTGTAAAGGTGGATGGATTTTGAAATGCACAATCTGTACTGAATATACTACTGATAAAATATATGTGCACATCAACTACAAACAACATAATACAGGTGAAGAAGGAAATTTATATTTACATCACATTTGACTTTAATCAGTTTCTTTTTTTTTTCTCAATTTATTTCATGCTGTTTTATGTATTATTTTATTATTATTATTATTATTATTATTATTATTATTATTATTATACTTTGTATGTATGTTTGTATGTATATGTGTGGAGAAATGTGTATGTAGTGTACGATTGTTACTATATTTGTACAAAAAAGACAATAAACACACATAATAAAAATGAATTCCAGTACAGAAATCCATAGATATGTTTAAGGTCATTCGAAAACTCCATAACATCACATATCCACCCGAGAGCCCAGACAAGTTTAAAATGTCATGCTCAGTAGATATCGTGGTCACAATTCAACAATGTTTTCTCACGTTATATGTTTTTGTTTAAAGAAAAAATATATAAACTGAAATGTTCCAAAGGGATTTTCTAAAAGCGCTGTATTGAAGATGTTGTAGCACTAAACCAAGACCAGTCTCGACTCTTGGGCTTGGTCGTTTCTTAGTTTCACATTATCTCATTCTGGGCTTAGACTAAAGACTCCTCTTGTCTCTTTACTGTATTTAAGTATTCAACCCATTTAAGGTCAGGATCTCCATCAGGAGTTAATTATCTACAAGGTCCATTTAGTAGCTGTTCTGGGACTTTACTCACGTCATACAATCTACATCAGCAGACGGAGTTTGTCAAGTTATCGTCAGATTATATTTGCTCAATTTAAATTTTTTCTGCGCATGTTGAGGGCCTCTTGTCATGTCTTGATCTCTCGGTTGCTTTTGAATACAACTCTATAATTTAATATCTTCCGTTCTTTTAAATTATGACAATATGTCAAAAGTCAAAAGTCCTTCCATAAAATGACGTCAGCTGGTTTTGTGGTTAATTTATTTAGTAATCCGTTCATACATTGACAAGCCACTTGAGTCGTAAACATTATTAAACAACCTGAAAGAACAGGAGCACTTTGAGCATCCTGGAGAAAACGTCAGCAAAGTGGCGAGCAGCAAAGATGAAGTGTAGTCCTCCAGGAAGTAGCATTATCATGAAAAGTAGGGAATGAGAAGAAGGGAGTGAATTCCCTGTCCCACGTGAGTCAGTCACACACAGGACAGCAAAAGCAGCAGATGGCCTGGGGATTATTCCCTCTCTATCCCCGCCCCACCCCCTTCCTCTCCCCAGACGGGCCGCCGAAGCTTTACTTGTGTCCCTGTCATTCCAGCACAGTGTGCCTGCGGTGTGTTTACTGACCTGGCCTGTCCTCACCTACTCTACTTACCTATGGCATCTGGTGGCCTACAAAATGCTTTCCTTTGGGGATCCACATCGGGCATTCATCTTGCATTACAAAATAAAAATGACTTTTTGTGCTGACCTGCACAAGTGAAGAAGAGATTGAGTCTCTCGCTGCTATCTGGACATGACCAGCAGCCCACCTGCATGTATTTATCTCCCATTATGGCAATTTCATTTCTCCTAATGCTACTTCTTCGCAGTAGCCTGATTCAACACTCTGTAAATTATTCAATACCATTACATTATTATGTATGCATGCATTTATTCTACTGCTAATTGCCATCTAGAAATAGCTTGAGTGTGGGTACTGACTGAGCTGTCAGAGGCAGTGTCCTCCCATCTTCGGCTTTTTATTCTGCAGCCATTCACTCTCTTCAGAGGCCTGCCCGCCACCATGTGGGCTCTAAAGGGCCCTCGACACAACAAGGAACAAGGAAGGTTGAAAATAGACTCTAAAAAGTATTGCAGCACTCAAGAAACCAAGGATGCCTCTCCTCTGGTTTGACTGCGTTTCCCTCAGAGAGATGGAAGGTCTGGGTTCCTTTAATCAGGGGGCTCATCTGGTGCAGCCGGGGTTAAAAAACACAAACTCTGGCTTTGGTCAGCTGAGTTTGTCATTGGTCAGGAGGATGATACAAAACTATCTCTCAAAATGTTCAGTATACTTTATTAAAAAAAGCTGTCAGGTTAGACCTATTAGTAACACAGATTTGTTTTGTGGCCAAAAATGGCTCTTTCCCTAGTAAAGGTTGCCAACCTCTTGGTTAGCCAAACTGTCATTTCTTTATGTCAAAGGGACAAAGCTCTCTAGCAGGAGCATAAGAATTTGGATGCGAGCAAAAGGAGAAAGTCAGGTTTGTTGCTCTGTAACAAAGTCACAAAGGGAGGAGGTCATGGTGGATGTGTGGGTCAACAAAACCAGTGAACGTTGTGTTTTTTACAGCATGACCAGGATCGTTACCTTACCTAACCCCTTCTTTGAATGAAGGAATTAATTAATCAGTTATTTCCCCTAGGGAAAGTTGCTTTGCACAGAGCTTTAAAGAAAGTCAAACAACAACAACCATACACATCATATACATAAGCATCATAAAAACATCATAAACATAATCATTTGGGAAATCAATAAAGGACACAAAGTAAAAGTTAGAGAAAGTTCCAAATTCAGATTCTGTGATCAAGGATTGTTAAGCAGCTGACAAAGGAAGTGATGCCTCTTTTATTATTGTAACCATAACGACAACGAAGGTCCCCTAACCTTAACAAAGTAGTAATTTGAACCCAAACTTAACACTGTCACGTCATAAACAGCTCATGGTTAAGGTTTGGGAAAGAGCATCTTCATGCTGAGAAGTTACCACCTATCACTGTTGCTATGAGACAGGATGCGAGCTGTGGTGTCAGAGTCAGATGCTTTGAACGCCCCTCACCTGAGCCTTAAGATCAACCAAAGTGGCACCACACTCAAGAACCAGAGCATTTCAACGAGAAAACCTGCTTTATGTAACAACGATATCCCCAGGTAGATTTATTTTTGGAGAAACGCACATTTGTTGGCTATGTAAACAGGTTTGAACAAGTATGTGCATGACAGAAGACGACAGACAGGGATTACTGACCTGCTGCACAGACACATGGTTTTATAGTAACCAGGTTACTTCTGTGCATGTAAACGTGTTCTCTGATCACACACGTAACCTGGGTTCTCTGAGTAACTTGGTTACTAAAGTGCATGTTAACTCACTTGTGCAGAAATCATGACTTGAAAACAACAAAAGCAGTGCAAAGCCATACACAAAACAAAACAGAGAAGCAGCAAGAACAACCCACTGATGTGGTATTAATGCCTTTGTTCGCAGAAAACTTCCGATAGCTCGGATTTCAAGAGTTGTGAAGTATTTCTATTTTCAATAACGTTGAGTCACTGAGAGTCACACACATACCCCAGACATGAAAAGATGAAAAGCACAACTCAGCATGTGGACAGAGAGAGCTGGGAATCAAATCACAAAACCTAAAATTACTGAGCAGCCCTCTCCACCAAGTGAGCTGCAGCTGCCCAGCATGTCCACGTTCCCAGTGTGACAACGTGTAGAAAACACAAAATCACTCGCTATTTTAAAAAAGGAACGAGGCAATCATCAGTCAACTAGCAACCGTGTTCTTAGGACTTGAACCACATGAAAGTCAAGTACATTTTTAACTATTCGACTTTCCGAATCCAAAATACAAGCTCACAAGTTGTATAAGAGCCATATCATGCATCATCAAAATCATCATGAAAAGACTGCAGCGTTGCTACTGGAGGTCAAAATCTCCACAGGGCACCTTTCAGCTAAGACTTGACTAAGTCGACCAAGATCTAAAACTACTGAACACACATGTTCATAAATAATAACATCAACAAAAGTCTGGAAAACGTCCATCATTGTGTAAAAGATTCAGCCAAAGTCGACAGCAAAAGTTTATTTTAAAAAGCACCCAGCAACATTCCCCGTGTATTTACTGTACGCTTGTTGTCTTTTGTCCAGCTAGTTTTTCTGCATCTTCATCAACTTCCAGCTGCATGCGGTTGGTGGTAAACTGAGGCTTGTCTCCAGCAGTCCAACTACCAGAGTTATTGTGAAATAACTTGCGTGTTACTAGCGGAGCTTCCACGTACCCCCCGGTGACTGCAGAGGTACGAGCACGCCTGGTTAGTCTGTAACAGTCTGCTATGAAACACTCGAGGTTTTACTGATACAGGTGAACATGAGCCACACTCTCCATCAATCTCTGCACCACATCAAACAAAATGAGGGTGTCTTTTCTTTTTTTTCCTACACTTGGCCGAGCCCACTGCGACCCAGCTGTGCTACACCTCGCCGTCCCCTCCGACCTCCTCCATGTTCTCATCATTCTGTAATGGGGAGCTCGGTGGTGGCGGTGGCCTTCCAGCCTCAGGCAGCTCTCACACCCACAAGATGAGAAATGGTCAAAAACGATCAGTGAGAAACAATAGGCCAGAGGCTGAGAGGTAGAGATAGGCAGACAATAGTTTGATGGTGTGAAAATCAATCAGCATGTCTGTGAAAGAGGAGCAATTTGTAATCTGGACAGGAGCCAGAATGTTAAATAACCTGGTGGCAGTGTGGGGTGCATCTGTTATTTTCTTCCTTTAATGAACTAAACTTTATCTGTCTGTATGCACATGCTAGTATTCAGCAACAACTTGTTTCTTATTGTTTCAGTTTCACACCTGCAGTCTCCTGCTGTCTGAAACCACTTCACTTCACTTGAGCAGCTGCAGAGTGTCAAATGACTTGCTTAAGGGCACCTCGGCGGCACTTGTGGCAGGAGGAAGCAACATCTTATTCAGTTTCACCTCACTGCCACTTACGATCCAGCGTCTCTCTTCATGGGTTCAACTTATATGTATTTTAAAAAGTTAATATTTACATTTCAGAGGATTTTTTAATCAAATATTCAACAGGAACGGCTCTCGTTTCCCCCAGAAACGTACTGTTGTCAGGAGAGGAAAGACTTTGTAAGAGGATCATGAGACACCAGAACTTTCCACTGAAACTAAATATATTCATTAAGCACTAGCAGCTTCTTAAAGGCTTTCTTGGGTTTTTTAACCATGACTTTTTTCCTACTTTGATATCAAAATGTCATTAAAATACAGAGTCACTGCTGTCCGGCACACATAAAGGGCCCAATGCACCAAATGTCAACCAGAAAAGTACGTAAAACGTGCTGCTTCATCATAATACAACCTAGTTTCAAACCCTTAAAAAGAAACTACTTGACAATAATTGTCAAAATAGAAAATGAATAATTGTGCATGTAAAACTGAAAATGTGCCTAGAAGATACTACAAGATTGTTTTACATGAGATATATTCAGGTTTATGTTATTGATCCGGTTTAACCCATTAAACATTCACAGCTGGGAGTCTTCAGCCGCAGTTGTGGCATTAAAAGAAGTAGAACAACTGTACAGCAGCTCAGGGAGGAATCCTATAATCATTACATCAAATCTTTCTCTCTTACAGCTCAGCTTTACTTCATGTTCATTCTCACGTCAACCTGCCTGGACCCAATCACTGCACAGCCTCCAGTTTCACATTTTCATTGTACATCTCTCGCTCTCTGACTGTTTGAGTTTAAATATCTAATAACATATACAACATCACTAATCAATCATGTTTCTATATGCAGAACAATATGGAGTTCTCTGTTGAGGATGAATGGATGGCATTACTTTTTTTTATTAATATGACAAAATGTCGAACTTTCTAGTTCACGTTGAAAAACAATAAAATTCTGTTAAAGAAAATTAAATCCTGCTTCATTTTGATATGAGATATAAATTTGATTATTTCAAAAATGGTCACCGAGAAATGCACAACTTTTAACAGTTTCTGGTAAAAAAAACTCAGTTTTCTCAATGACCTCAAAGGCATCTTTAGCATTTCTGTTGTGCAATTTCTTGTTACTTATCAGCCAACATACAGAAATAAACAATATATATCTGTTATAAGAATATCAGATGTAGCTCCAGGTTGTATGTAATCCTTATCTTCACTCCCTTTAGGGATTTGAGTATTAGTATCTAGTAGTAAAGTATCTAACTTTTCTAAAACTCAGTAAATCAAATTATCAAAGAAACAGAGCATGACCCAACAATATATAAACACACACACACACACACACACACACACAATTAAGAGGCCAATAATTCAATGTATTTTTTTCATAACACTAATGTAAAGAAATTTTCCAATTACGATTAAATACACTCTCCAAATAGTGCCCTTCATTTGAAACGACACAAACACACACACGTAGGAGTCTTAGTCCTTGCTATAACTGTGCGTGTGTCACTTCTGACACAGTTCAAGTACCGTAGTCATGCAGTGTGTTTCACATCAACCACTTGTTAAAACTTCCATCATCTAGGCCTGTGAATGCAACACAGTAAATTCACACTAATGGTCACCGGCCACACAAACATAAGTTTGTTCACTGTGTGCATCTTTTAACAGGATCCCTGCGTGTTGGCGGAGGAATGAGGCAGATAAGATGCTGTGATAATACTATTATAGTGTTTCGTTATATTTGTACAAAAATCCTAAAATGTTAAGGATTAACTCATTTATACCCGCAGAACAGCTTTTATTAGTCTGTTTTCGTTTCATTTTTTATTTTAAAATAAAGGCCGGAACAAGTGGACCTTACCTCTGACGCACAGCAGGGACATCGCAGCGGGGTTTCGTGCAACAGTTCTTCCAAAGCCGATGAGCCTTCAGTGAGTTTGCAGGTGCCTGTTGCACCGCAGCCCCGAGGACCAGGCTGCTCCTAGAGGTTCCGCTGCGGCTCCATCACTCCGTGGCAGGAAGAGAACACGTCCAGGGGGAGCCAGGGGGCACACCCAGGGGGTCCTGGCGGTTTAAGGGACGACGGTCACCGGCAGACCGACTAACTACCGGCTGAAATCCGGTGGAGCGGGGCGGCTCTTACGCTGCATTCAGGGACTGCAGCGAGAGTAGGGATGTGGGAGACTCTGCACACGCACACAGGAGTGAACGGTGTGGTAGGCTACAAAACATGTTATTTCCCTGGAAGGTTTTCTTCAAGAAAATGTGAGAATATTTTCAAATCCTAATATTTTCTCCAACTTTTAACTCAAGATTAAAAAAAAAAACTCAGAATGTCAGAATTCTGTTAAATTCATGCCTAAAACCACTATGCCAGACACAAGGGGCCAAGGTCCCACAAACCTGAGGTCATTGTGAGACAAAAGGTGAAGACGACGGTGGGAGACATTCCCAACCTCTGTCCCTGTGAGCAACAGAGGAGAAAACACATGAACAGGCCTTAAAATATAACTTAAATGCTTTTAAAGCATCCAATCAGGATTGAAGACGAGTTTTATTCAGCAATGTTTAGATACAGCGGGAAAATACACAATGAAGACTTTTAAATAGCAAAAGATGCATAACCAGACAAACAAACAACTTTTGAACAGGCCTTTTCTATGATGTCACTACACAAACCAAAGTTAACGAGGGTCAGTGAAGGCAGCAGTCGTGCTACCGGGTACGTTAACGAGGCCGACTTGAACCAAACGTGTGCGCCAACTTCAGGCGAGGAAGTTCTCTTTCAAGCCGAAGTGGGTCTAAGCAGAAAGGGGGTGTTGCACCTGAACACAGCAGTGGTGTGGTTGTATGTGCCCTTCAGGCTCCTGGAGTTCTGCTGGAGCTCCCACTCACAGAACGAGTCCGGCCTCTGCAGGTCAGCTGGAAGCCTCAGTGTGCGTCCCTGAGGTCTGGCAACAGACTTCAGTGCCTCTTCAGAGTTGTGCACTGTTTATTAGGAGTGTCCTTCCACACCTCTGCTGGATCCCCATGTCCGCATGCTACTCCCGCGAGCTGTCTCTAGGTGTAGTGTCTCGAGGCCTGGTTGGTTGGCCCCAGAGCTTCACCAGGTGTGGAACCACAGACAACATCCGTTCACCTGGAGGAAATAAAAAGGTAAGATTTCCACACCACTGTTGTACAAGAAGCATTTTATTCCTCTAGAGACCATCAAGGTACAAACATCTCAACAAGGCTCCTCAGCGGCATGTGACCGCACCTTCAGCCTGTGCCTCGTGCTCTGCCTGGCGGCGGGAGCCAGGAGGCTGGGTCCTGGGGGCTGGGACCTGGAGCTTGGGTCCTGGGTCCTGGGGGCTGGGACCTGGAGCTTGGGTCCTGGGTCCTGGGTCCTGGGGCCGATGATGTGTGTATTTTTCCAGATTGCGGGAAACACACTACTTTGCATCAATTTATTATTTATCACTGCCACAGTCTTAAGCTGTTGGCTGCTCAGTTTCAAGGCAGCCTCGTTTTGATGTCAGGTGGCTCCCTCTAGTGGCAGAAAAGTGCACGTATGGCCTCATTGGTTGCGCCAACCATCTCCACGGGACACACACAGACACACACAAGAAGTCAAGATGCAGCCGCTTGTGATGGTGGTTTGATGCCAGAGCAGTAAAGGCAACATGTGAAATGCTCTAATTAGAATATATTAATGTGTTATGTTGAGGGGGTGGTCTAAGTTTAAGTACAGTCAATCAAATCACACTTGAGGAAAGGCCATTAAAAGTCCAAATGTGCAATAACGTCCAGAGTCAGAGCTGGATAATCTTTCTAATTCCTAATCTATGCAGCCTCAAAGTGAGAAATTAATTGGTCATGTTTTATTTTAAAGTGTTGCTTCTGAATAACACTAAACTTTAATCTTACATTTAATGCTTGAAGCTCTGCAACAAAGAGCCGCAGCCGCAGCAGCAGCTTAGAACAGCAGCCTCTCTCCTCAGATGAACATGAACAGACTACATCACGTGGAAGAGCCTTTGAAAGCAGCGTAAAACAAGTCCCACGGCTGCAGCCAGCGATGGGACCAGATGCATGTTGAAATGTCTTCGTCTGGCTTCAGCTGACCCGACCAGCGCGGCCGCAGCACAGTCCTCCTTCCTTCTTCTGCCAGGAGGTTCCAGTGCAATGTTTTAATGCAAATCAAAGCTCTCGCTTCCGACCTGATTAATTGGAAACAGGTGGAATTAATGCGGCTGGATTCATCGTGATACACAGGTGCTCAGACAATAGTGAAGGAGTTTCACCCAGAGTGCACTACTGTATTTTATAATGAAGGGTTGATTGTGCCCACATCTTATTCATCTTTGTTATTAAATACATTTTCTCTGTTGGTGGCTTTGCTTTTATTGTCAGTGGTTCAGTGAAGAAATAAGAAAACGTTAGCCAAAATTCAAGAAGTTTGAAGAATTTGTATGAAAACAGTTGTGTTTAGAGACATCCAGTGAGTTCATGTCCATGTTGTCCTCTCTGATCTGCAGCCCTGTGGTTGACAGCCGCTCACAGAGTGTAACAGTCAGACCACATCTGCTTTCAGTGAGTGGTTCAGATTGCATCATCGCTGTTGTGAAGAAAATCAGTTTCATTATGTACAAGTTGAGCTCACTGCAGTGTCCAGGGTTTTGATGCAGTTTAGTGGCACGTCGCAGTGGGCAGATGTTTCCTTCAGAGCAAAGACCTCATGTTAAAGGCTCAATTTACAGATGTGAAGATGTAAAACCCTCTTTATTGTGTGTGATGCCAGGTGTGAAATATGAGAGCATTTTTTGGGGTGTTAATAAATTCAATTCAATTCAATTCAATTCAATTCAATTCAATTCAATTCAATTTTATTTATATAGCGCCATATCATAACAAAGTTATCTCAGGGCACTCAATCACATGGAGCCGGTCGAGACC
>JAVQJL010048425.1:0-10724 GCA_036024295.1 Nannoperca obscura
ACTTTACACAGCGTATCGAACAACTCACCTCATTGACATCATGGAATTCGTTTCCTTCTCCCCGTCGGACGACATCCTGTTCCACGCTCCAAGTTTCCATTGATCCACGCTAGCAAACCCGGCAACAAAAGCGTACACTTCTCCAACGCATCAGACCCGCTTTCCATAAGCGTAAAAGCCGTCCAGAAACCGGGAAAGTCCAGAAAGTTTGTACACCGTCTCTTCCTGGGTCCATATCCCGCACGGTTCATCTCTTCTCGACATGACAGACAACTACAAACCATCCTCGTCTCCCGGCTCAGCATCCTCTTCGGAGGACAGGGACTGCAGGGGCAGTATATCGCCGCCGCCACGATACCCCGACTCCTTCGCCCACGAGTGCAACGCCTCTCATCCCGTACCCGGTTGCATCGCCACCACGCTCCAACGAGGCCCCCGCTTCCCGGCCTTCTTCAAAAAACTCCGACTGGTTAGTGGAAACTCATCAATTAACTTTCAGTTACAGAAGGGACAATACCACTGAACTTTTTAACACTCAAGTTAGCGTCATGTCGCTCTGTTTACGCCAGTGCGCTTCCAGGTGACGTGACCACGCACACCCGCGACAAACGCCGCAACGTCAGCGCAGCTGTTAACCCTTTAACACCAGAGCCTCAAACAGGCCGCCTGGAAATATTTTGTTTTGGCTGTAAATGTGTCAGAAAATGCACTATGATTCGGTTCACCCACGTCCTCCAGCACGAAAGCAGCAGGACAATCAGCATCAGACGGCAAGACCGGGATATTCAGCCAGAGGAAAGAACATCAGGGCTTTGGCAACTTCCATCCAGCAACCACGCCGGCCAGCCTCAATCGGGTAATTCTGCACCAGGATGCCTTTGTCCACGATGAACCACAGCAGCTGGCTTCAGCCAGTAACTATGGCACTGGTGTGCCAGAACCCCTAGCCACGCACCTCCAGCATGGCAGCAGCTAGCACTTGCCGGGGTGTCTGGCACCGGGATGCCAGCACCCCAGCCATCCAACGCCAACAACCACCGCAGCTTGCTCCAGCCGGGGCCACGTCGTCGCTCACCTTTTTCCTTGGGTTCCTCAGACTCTCCGAATTCACCGCCGCTACCGTTCATCGTGACCCACGCCGTCACAGCTGTCTTTCAGACTTGTGTCATTTTTCATCACCCTAGTACTTACTCAAAGCAAGCAAAGACTAACCAAGTCGGTCAGCCTACTCCCATCTTTTATTTCGCTTCGGATCGGAGCCACCACCTCAGCCTCCCGTAATGGCATCCCCGAACACTTGATTCAGATAATGGGCTGCTGGTCCTCGCAAGCCTATCATCGTTACATAGGATGCGATCTCAAAGATCTTAAATCGGCGCAAGCTCTCCTTATATAATGGGAGGTCTTTTGGGGGTTCCGTCGTACTCGGACGACACAGCGGATGTCCCATAAGCTTCCCCACACCACCATCATTTAACTGACTTTGTCAATAAATCTCTAAAAGTATTCCATTGGGTCGTGGTCCTTGCTTGTGAATTGTTGTTAAATAACGGAATTTCGGGAGCAGGACCACACCCTGAATACGTAACCACTACGCTACAACCTCACGCATAAATACCTTACTCCACCATCACCTCGTTTCGCTCTCACTTACTGCGTCCCACCCTCCCACCCTTTTTATTCTATTCTTATTGTTTTACCGTGTTTCTTCCATTTTTCTGTTTTCTCCTCTATCTCCATCTCTCTATTTCTCGGTAGGGTCGTAGAGGGGGTTCCGTCGTACTCGGACAACACGGCGGATGTCCCATAAGCTTCCCCACACCACCATCATTTAACTAACTTGTACCTTTGTCAATACATTTCTAAAAGTATTCCATTGGGTCGTGGTCCTTGCTAGTGAATCTACTTTTAAAAGTCTGTCACTGACATCAAATGGACACTGAATAGATGCATTACATTATTAAATAAACCCACTGCTCCTTCTGCCTGCAGTCTCCTCTCAGTATCAGGTGTTCAGTGCAGACAGTAAAAGTACACGCCGCTCAGGGCTGTTGTCCAAAGTCATATCATTAGCTGCGGGGTGAGCTAATTTCGCGACCTAGAGGTAAGTTTTCCCACACCGCTGTGTGAGAATCACGTATGAATAACCAGGTAACTTATGTTCCACACAAACATCATAATATGATCCACATCGGAATAAGACTAATAACAGGAATATGGTTAATGCATTCAGGTGCATCCTCAACTCCAGAAAAGAGTCGGGAGTAGGTTTAATGAAGGATAGCCTATGATAAACAATGATCTGCACCCTAATATTAAATTAAGGATTTTTCCAAATATTTGTAAATCAGAGGGTTCTTATTTCTTAATGCAGAGATATTCAGCTGTAAAACATCTCAGTTGCAGAAACAGAATTTAAATATATTATTATTAGATCTCAGTACAATAAATGACTGATGATAAAACTCCTGCACAAATGATCAGTTAACCTGATCATGTTAGAAGCATGTAGGGGTATTGGTATGTGGTATGTTCCATTGTATCATATCCTGAACTAGGATATGACATAAAAGGGACTAGAAAAGCATGTAAAGAAACTAAAGGTTAACATAAGATAATCAAACATTCCACACTGATTATAAATAATAACATATTATAGTAAAAACATCAGTGCCCCCAAGGGTGCCAGTGGATGTCACCAAAATGTCTAGAAATGGCCCTGCGAGACAAGATGCCATTCATTCTGAATTAAATTTCATAATTTAAAACATGCTGGCACCGCCCACCATTACTCATGACTCAAAGGGCAACTAGCAGTGCAACCTTTTGAAAGTTGAGACATGTTTCAACTTTATGCAAATGTCCTCTGAGTGTCAACCTAGAAACAATCAATGAAACTTGTTTTGATTCCATCATGAAACAGATGCACACAGTTGTGCACAATTCTACTCAACTAAAGTTTGTAAAAGACACGAGGACAGCCAAACATTGACAATATACTGTAAATGTAACAACTTTACCAGGGAATAAGAAGCCAGTATAGTTGGACAACAACTGGCCAGTCTGAGTATGTGAATTACATGGTCAGCACAAACATGCCTGCACGCCTGTATCTGTATCTGTACCTGTAGGTGCTATTGCATCATGGTATCTTTGCTTCTTTTTTTTATATATACGAAGTTAATGTAGCTTCCAGCATGTACAGCTACATTGTCCCATGATAGGCTCCCTTATGGGAGATAAGTAAAATTCATATTTCTTATCACTGCTCATTCATTATAGTTTTTAACAAATATGCACCTAATCTCTCTGTAATCACTAGCAAACATGCTGATGTACATCTCAAATAATGACTCTGCTGCTCCAAAGCAAACTAGCTAATGGTAACATACAGTGACTGTCTTTATCTTCCTCACCCAACAGAACACTTCATGTCATCACACAATCAAGATTTTGTGATCTACAGCAAGCATTTCTTCTTCAAAAGCATGTGTGGATTGGCAGGGATAAAGCAAACGGTTAGAGGGGAGGTTTTGATGGAACACAAAGCATGTGTTATCTGTGTTTGTTCTCTGTCACAGCTTTGGCCTTAGGAAGGCAAACAGTAGTAGCAATCTGGCTCAATACATAGCGCTGTGTAAGGAGAGCAGCGAAAAACACTGCTCTGCTTTCATTAGCTCACACATGTTTCTTTGTGGATTTGATACTGATGTTATATTGATTGCATATGAATTTAATCTGGTGAGCAAATTAATCACAATGTACTATAATCTACATTATCATGCCATCACCACCACCACCACCACTATAATGCACCTATAAACAACTACAACTATTTTGTTACGTATTCTGACAGTCTGTATCTCTGAAATGCCGGCCTGGCAGCAGCTCCAACATGTGGGCAGAGGGAAACATACAGCAGTGCCTTCTGTTTATATGGCTGTCTAGACATGATGAATAAAGTACAACACTCTGACCGTTTAGGGACCAGAGGGGGTTGCTAGCCTACTGGGTGAGGCCAGGGCCTTCGTGCTCTTACCCATCACACCCGAGCTCTCGCTGCTCTCTAATTGGAACATCCTCTTAATTTGGGTTTGGAAACCGTTTGGGAGCTAAGCTGAAGGAGACACCTTCAACAGAGGCAATGGTGGTGTCGGTTTAGTATCGCCGTGATTTGGTAAAACAATACAAAACTCATCAGTCCAGGCAGAATTGAAGTTATGGTTTTGCTGGTTGACTTTGCGCTTTTTTATGCAAGCCATGTTGTTATTGATTTAGGGCAGTTATTGGTGATTAAAGACTTACTGGTAATTATTTGCTTATGACAGGCAGCTTAGCTAAACGGGGACCAAAAACAGCGTGCAGTTTGTCATACATTTACGCGTGTTCTGTGGCATAGGTCAGAGGTCAAGTGGGATGGTGTGGGATGAGATCAAATAAACATAGAGCAGCACACACTTTATTTATTATGACCAGGTGCATGAGTGTCAGTGGGTCGACGCAGGCCAGACATGTTTCTCGTGCTTTGGCCGCCAATTGGGGTTCGCTGGTGTACAGTGTAAACAAGAGGGGGCTGAGCAGACAGCCCTGGGGGCTTCCAGTCCAATCCAAACTGTCTGGGGTCTGTGAGAAAATGAAATATCCAGTTGCAGAGTGTAGTCCTCAAGCACAGAGTGCTACGTTTGCTAATCAGTTTCATGGTGGAGTTTGATTTGAATGCTGAGTTGAAATCAACAAACCACATTCTCATGTAGGTGTTTATGAAGACTAAGTGGAGGGCAGTGATGGCACCCTCTGTGGAAGTGGTAAAGGTCCAGGCCAGCTGGGATGTTATTTTTGATGTGCTGCAGGTGAGTGCCAAAGGGCAGTGGGAAAGTGGGAATAATCTCCTGTGACAGTGATATGTTACAAATCAACTAGCTGATTGGCACATGTTCATAGAAGACAGCCAGGGGTTTTATCAGGCCCTGCAGCTTTACTCATATTCACTCTCAGCAGGATTCTTCTCACATGGGTGGCCACCTCACATGGGTGTGGTGGCTGAGAGGTACAGCAGTGTGCTTATCAACCAGAAGGTCATGGGTTTGACCCCCAACTCCCCTGATCACCTCCTCACTTGTAAGTCGCTTTGGATAAATGTGTCTGCTAAATGTAATGTAATGTAATCTGCTTTGGATACTGACAGTGGAGGGTCTTCTGGATGCGCAATAGACTTGGCAGCTGACTCCTTGTTGAGGAGATCAAAGTGAGGATAAAATTTGTTAAGCTCATTGGGCCTCACACGATGGGGCGCTCCCACTTTTGTAGCTTGTGACAGGCTGGATCACTTGCTTCATGTCTTTGGTGTTGTTGGTGTTGAGGTATCTCCACTTTGACCTGATGTCTCCGCCTTGATGCCAGCTTTCTGGTTCTGGATAGGGACGTCACCTCTCCATTCATCTAGGCTGAGGAATTCACCTTATTTGAATTTGGGATGTTTGCAAGCTTAACAAACCGGACACCTGAGCTCAAATATATACCCTTAAAGGCTAAATATACATACATAAAAAGCAAGTTGTATATTTTGTTGCAGCAATAAAGAACCCCTTTGTGTTAAGGTGTTCATGTGTCCTGATTTGAGTGAAAAATATCAGCAGTGGTGGAATGTACTTTTTTTATTTTTTATTATCCAATACCTTATACTTCCACTACACTACATTTCAAAGGGAAATAATATCTGTTTTACTCCACTACATTTATTAGACAGCTACAGTCACTTTGATTAAAATTTGACATTGAAACATATGATAAAATTACAAAAAAGCAGCATCTCTTTAGGTCTTCTTGACATGTTTCAGAAGTCTGCATTGTTAGTTGTTCCACCAGAGAGACATATCCCTCCAAACTTAAGTAAAGGATATGAATAATCCTTCCACCACTGAATATTAGCTGAAAGTAAGACATGATTTTATTATTAGATCTCATGCTATTTATCTAACATTTACTAGTCAGTGTGAAATTGTTTATCCATCTTGGAGTGATGTCACCATTTAGTACATAGTGAACTGCTGGAACAGACCACTGTTTCTGACTACCACCTCACACACAGTGGTAAAACAAAAGAAATACATGTATGTGACGCCTACACTGTCAGGTGTTTTCTCTGGTGTTTACATGCCTTAAAATAACGTATATCCAGATGTCATCCCAGCTCAACAGCTGGATATAACTTGGTGACCTGGTGAACAGTCCCAGTGAAAACAAAAATAAATACATAAAAATCAAAAGCATAAATGTAATAACTGGCTACAGACGTCCTTCCACCTCTTTTCAATCTCAATATGAGTTCAGCTTGATCCCACTCTGTCTAGTCAGACAGGCTGTTCAGCGTAATTATACTTTTACACTGAACAAAAATATAATATTGTGCTGTCTGATAAAACTGCACATTTTAGAGTGGCCTTTTATTGTGGTCAGCCTAAGGCACTTCTGTGCAATAATCATGCTGTCTAATCAGCATCTTGATATGCCACACCCGTGAGGTGGATGGATTATCTTGGTTCTCACTAACACAAATTTAGACAATTTTGTGAACAATATTTGAAAGAAATAGGCCTTTGTGTGCATAGAAAAAGTTTTAGCTATTTGACCTGCTCATGTAAAATTGGAGCAAAGACAAAAGTGTTGTGTTTATATTTTTGTTCAGTGTAGTAATTCTTCAAAGTTCAAATCACCCGGAGCAAGTCATGGTCATTGGCAATTACAGCTGCTTTAAGGCCTTCATTGTTTTAGATAATACTGTGCTTTAATGGAGCTTATTTCTAAATACATTAGTGTTTAATATGGCTACACAGCACGCCTGGGGCCAAGTAGTGTTCCAACAGACCAAGACTGTACACACTGCACTGAGAGATTTGAAGTGTCGTTGCTCTAGGGATAGCAATGTCAGTCGGCCTGTCGATCCGTAACCACTTAACCACAAAAATATATTAGTGGACCCAGCAAATGAATCTTAATGATTTCAGTGATCCTCTCACTTTTTCTCTTGCGCCACCTGCAGGTCAAAAACAAATATCAGTTGCTGATGATCTATATCTACATCATCCTGATTTTCATCATCTACATATTTCAAACTGTGACATTTCCATGGTGGCTGCAGATGTTGCACATATTCCTCATATATCTTTGCTTCATGACTCAAACCATCCATTTTATACTTTAAAAATGAATTAGCCATGTACACATAGTGTGCATCACTCACGGGTCCATACTGTACCCTCCCCCGTCAAGGACTCATATTATACAGGCGGGTTTAAAAAGTATAGTGAGTTTCAGACTGTTGACTGATGGATGAGAGCCTTTTCAACATCACTCACCTGCTTTAACCCTCTTGTTATATAAAACAATTACTTCCATCATGTTGAGGGTGAAATTGACCTGTAGCGTTTAAACTCTCTAATAAACAGGCCAATAGTAAGTTCAAAAGTCTTTTCAGAGAACTCAGAAAGAAGAAAGTTTATATATATACTATATGTCTTAACTATTTTATATATTTTTTGTTTCTCAAACTATGGCAGAAAATCCCTATATTACATTAATAGAAGAATTGTCAATTTCTCTAGTCCTACATCATATTTTGTAAAAGTAAGTTATGTGATGCCTGTCAAACACCACAGGTGGGGGTTTTATTTCGTACAATTAAGTCACACATCAATATATTTTTTCGAACTGTTTTTTTTTTGTCATGAGTACTTTCACACAGAACACAAATTGGCGAAAAAGCAATTCAATTTAAAGTAAACACCAGTTTGCAGGGAGCACACAAAGAGAACAGCCAACTCTCATTTTCACTTGTCATCAAGTTACTCACTCAGTACACCCAAATCATTTTCACATTAATTTTCATTTCAATTTTCACTTTCACATTCAAAGCCCTCCATGACGTGGAAGCCTCTTATATTTTTGAACTTAAAAGTCAATACTCTGCACCAAGATTACACAGATCCAGGTTAAAAATAAAGGGGGGCAGTGCTTTACCACTTTAGCTCCAACACTGGCATTGCAATTGCGACTGGTTTAATTTGTCTTTTTATCGATATTATTGTGAATCTGATTCCATTTTATAAATTCATGGTTAACACATTTTATTAACTGTGAAGCACTTTGGAACTGCTGTTTGGAAAAGTGCTATATAAATAAAGCTTACTTACTTGAGAGAGTGAAAAATAAATAGAGAGTGTTGCTGCAACAGCAGGATAAAGTGTAGAAAACACAGCAGAGTTCAGGAAGAAAGGATTTGATCTGGGTGACATTTAGCTGATTTACATCTATTAGAATATGTCCAGATCAGTTCAGGTCATCTCGATTCTGAACTGCCTGAACAATTTTTAGGGGATCTTCCATCACTGCCAGGAATGTAAGTACAATGTTGTACATTGTACATAAATAATGCAATAACATCCTACTGCAGGCCAGGGGACTCTTGCCTTTTGAGACACATTAATAGCATGCTGCTTATCAAAGGTGACATACAGGTTGTGTTAAAGGTTGAAAATAACTTCCTGTTCTGTAGTTATGTAATATTAAATGTCAGGGTTTAAATTTATACTTCCAACGCTGTATTGACCATAATGTAAAGCAGTATGTCACTGTGTGCCTGTGCTAATTTCATTTTCCTCACTCTGCTGAGCTATGTTTAGCATTACATGGAATACATGTCCTCTAGATGACATTAGTTGGAGAAGAAAGTCGTTCTTATTATATGTTAATAACTCTCAAAGCAAATAACTCTGAGTGAGACTGTCAACAGTTTTGATGAAATGTGTGAGGTTACACACGACAAATGAGTTTTTGTTTTCGATTCAAGTAGCTCGTTAAAATTCTGAATGTCATCAAGAGCCTACTGCAGTCTTTAGCACACTGATTATCCTGTGATTGTTGACTTGCACTAATTGTGGAGGTTTACAATAACAATAGTGATTAGAAGGACTGCCTTCCATGATTCATTCATGCTTTCGCAGTAGAAAGTCAATCACGGTTTATATTTGTGAAGTGGTCTGAATGTTGGAATCTTAATCATGAAGCTGCAGTATTATAGATAACTCCATAGTGAAACAACACAGCATGACACTGGTGAAGAAAACAGTCCTCTGACCTTGATGTCTTCTCCCTAAAGCTAATGAGGTTGGAGGTGCCTAAGAGGTTCAATCATCACCTGTGAGCCCAGCTTCTTTTAAACAAAGTACTCCCTTCAGAACACTGTTGCTTGTATATAAAGCTTTGATTCATTACTTCCTGAGTGCTGAGAAGACCCCCCACCCCACACTCCCCTCAGAGACCAAACATGAATCCTGAACTTAATTAGCTAAAATGGGATCCTTGCTTAGAAGAAGGAACACATTGTGATTCTGACTAATGAATGGAAGTCTTGTTATACAACAACAAACATTTAATGCAGCTTTAAAAATATTCTGTTTGGGAGTAGTCTTTATGTAATTTATGTAATAGCTGATTGCCTTCCAGGGAAGACATCTACCATCCATGACCTCTCTATTTCCTCTGTGGTGTCCTCGGCTCAGACTGCAAGGAACCTGGGTGTGACACTGGATGACCAGCCGTCCTTTGCTGCCAACATCATTGCGATGACCCACTTCAGCAAATTAATTTTCCATAAGTGTCTTCCTCACCTAGGAGGTGCCACAGGTTCTGGTCCAGGCTCTTGTCATCTGGCACCTAGACTATTGCACCTTGCTCCTGGCTGGTGTGTTTGCATGTGCCATCCAACCTCTGAAGCTGATCCAGAATCCAGCAGCTTGGCAGGTCTTAAACTTAACCAGGTTTTCCCACACTACACAGCTCCTCCGCACCCTGCACTGGCTACCGGTGGCTGCAAATGGCTCAGGCCCATCCAACTCAAACCATACACTCCAGCCAGTCCACTAAGCTCTGCTACTGCCAAGCGGCTAGCTAGTCCCTCACTATGAGTGGGGCCCAGCTCAGCCAATCAACAAAATTACGACTGTTTGTTGTCCTGGCTTCACAATGGTGGAACAAGCTCCCCACTGACACCAAGAACGCTCTACACATCTTCTGTCACAAACCTGAACCTCATCTGTTCAGACTGCACCTTGGCCCATAAAATAAAACTCTTTCTGTCTCTTATTGTTTCTAAATGTAACACTTGAAGCAGCTTAGCATATTTGATGAAGTTGATGATGCACGATTCTTGCAATTTGTGGGCTGTATCCACATGGTTAAATGTATTTATTGTTATTCACTTCGGATACATTTTCTAACTAATTAATACATTTATATGGATTTGTGAACAATAAAGATCCAATTGTTTTCCTTTGTGTTGCGTGTGACCTGAGATGGCACAACCTGTAAACTTCTCTTTAAGCTCAAAGTGTTTTTGGCTCCAGAATATTAAATTAGGTGTTAAATACCAATGTTTTGATTTACCAGTTTGTTTTAAAGTAACCCTCTACTGCACAGCGTTGCCCTCAGGCAACGGAAAGATTTATTAAGCCCCATGCCCAGTACATATTTCCTTTTATGACTGCAACCAATCAAAATGGTCCAAAAAGTATCAAAGAACAGTCCAATAAAGGTGTTGGAATCACTATCAAGCATCATTTGAAGGCGGGTCTTCCTTTTCGGACACACGGCCACAGGAGCACATGGTGTGAGAAGAAGGTAAGAGTTTTTGCTTTAGTAATGTTATTTAAAATGACAAATTGTAAATA
>JAVQJL010048426.1:0-24852 GCA_036024295.1 Nannoperca obscura
CCCCCCCCCCCCCCCCCCCCCCCCCCCCCCCCCCCCCCCCCCCCCCCCCCCCCCCATGTCAGTTCATTATGAAAACATTAACTCTAAATCCATTTGTTTTCCACGCTAAAACGGGGTCCGGAGTGGAATACTAATCCAATCTGCTGGGAATAATGAAATCATTAATATCAATGTAATAAAATGTGCAGGTTATCTTTTAATGTTTCCGGGTCTTTTTAGATTTTCTTTCTGGCTATAAGGTCACGTTTTTCTCCCCCTCGTCTTACAAAGAAGGGCCTGAGAGTCAAGTTTGTAATTAAGACACATTAACACATAAAACCTAACAGACTGGCTCAATTACCACAGCGGCTATTAAATTATATTGGAGCGAGAGGCGGTGGAAACAGTGGTGTTCGTTATGGAAACTGCTATCTGCGTAGCATATTTCCATCGCTGAGAGCTTTTATGAACTTATAAAAAGCCTCCGGAAAGGAAGGACTATATTCTCATCCTACAAGGCACGGCTGGTTCTAGATTTTGGGGGGCCGATATTTAGCCGTTTGGTTTTTAGGTGGTATAGGTGCTTTCAGTCTGCACACAAGGGTGCTTGGCTATAAAGAGACAGGTTATTTTAATTTCTAAAAATGAAAACTGTGCAGCTTGGGGGCTCCCTGGTGCTTTGGGGGGGGCTTATGCAACCGCATAGTCCTCATATAGCAAGAAGCAGCACTGCTAGAAGGTGTTTGAATGGCTGCTTTGAACTTGGTAACATAATTTCTCTGTCACCTTTCTGCGTGATATGAACTTGGGATATGAAGATGTATCTGAGGTAGAGTGAGTTCATTCAGTGAATTCACAAGAAATAAAGAAAATGAAATAAAGCAAATACAGCCACTGGTGCAGAGACACCACCTCACGCAGGTCACGCCACATAAAGACTATCCAAGTGCCTTTGAGATGTTCAGCCTCCTGTCTCTGTCAGGCAGCAGAGCTACAGTGTTCATTTGAGCTGTGGAGGGAGGACGATGGTCCAGCAGTGCCATGAAGTATTACAATGAGAATGTTAATACGCAGTAAAATGAAATGTTTGTGGCAGACAGTTTCCATGGAACCTTCAGTCTGCTGTGATTCAGGGCTTGAAGCATACTTGAGAAACCTCAGACGTGGTGTCCACACAGCAAGGAGTGTGGATATGTTTAAGTCATTAAGTCATTACTGCACTTTTATAGACAGCCTCAGGTAATCCTTTTCCTGTGCTGTGGCGCCCCCTGCTGGTTGATTATATCATTGTGTCATAAAGCAGTGGTTGTTAAACCCAACCTAAAACTAAAGCATATCCTTGTTACTGATTGATATGTCAACCTGTTGTTACCAGTTCAACTGGATCAATTTTTTTGTCTTGCAGAAGTAAAATGTAATTCCCAAGAAAAACGTGGTGCCAGTCTAATTACATAATATGAATAATCAAAGTTCCTTTAACTGTTTTTGAAAATTACCAAAAGTGTCCTTAACATGTTCCAAAAGTTATCAAGCTTATTTTTCGCAAAATAGCTTTTCTCTTCTGAAGCAAAGCATTCTTCTTTTTCCCCAACAACATCCTGTTGTTCTGCCTCTAATAAGCAAAAGGTTAATGGAAGATCTAGGCTACTGTAAGCACATCATGTATTATCAAAGGGCAACAATACAGTATGGTTCTACCATCTAATGGCCATGAGAGGGCAGCACTCAACCATAATATGAAAATTACCACAAACCCTATGCCAATGGCAACTGGAGGAGGCTGCCTAACCTAAATGCCCATAATATTCATCTTTGTGATTTTAAACTCACATGACTGTGTTGCAGTAATGTTGCAACAGTTCATTTCAGATGAATCACTTTTACACCACTGAAGTGACCAACAGCCACACCACAGAAACTGCTTTCAGGTACCTCCTGTGCTCCTGTACAGTGCAAAGACTCTATAAGCAGAGACCTAACTGTCAGGTCCATGAATTGTCTTTTAATGTATTTTAATCTTGAATCACAGAAATGAAAAAGGCATCAAGTGATTCATCAGGATATCGCATGTTCCTAGAAAAGTCTTGAAACATGACATTGCCTCATCTCACCCAGCTGGCTTTAAAATAAGTAAATCCAGGTTCAACACGAGGATAAATCTCTTGTTTCTGTGTTCTTCATCAGGAGATGTTGTGTGGCCCTGGGTGCTGGCAGTGTTTCATCTCTCAGGTCAGCCTCATCCAGCTGTCAGGTTTAAATCATTCACAGACAGATTAATAAACTACACACTCGGACTAAAGCACAACAAAGCAACTGAATTTCCTGACTGCCTTTAGATATTTACGTGAATTTTATTTGCAATCTGATGCCGTTTTGAACTGTATATAAATGAATTTTTAGTAACCTTCAATAGCACATTCGGTTTGTATACCTGCATCATTAATCTTTAAGCATCTATGGAGCACTTTAACATGAATTTTTAATTTCAAAGATAATGTCCCTGAATATGTCATAATGACAAAAAAGCCCCACATTTAATCCCAGCTCAGTGGTGATGTTTTAGAATTCAAATGTGTTGAGTTTCAATATGATAACATGGACCTAGGGTGGAAAAGTAATTCATTTATCAGGTGCCCCAAGAAAACCAGGGAGTGTTTCTTTAAAGTATCCGGAAAAAAACTACACTTACAACAAACACTTTGCAGTAGCTTAGACAAAATCAGGAATCCATATGCAAAAGATGATTTTTAAAAGCACCTGTAAGTTACATGTTCTCTCTCACACACACTTTTCCATCTGTATTGGATTCAAACATTAGTTGCACATGGAGCTGCTGTGAGATGATTGTATTTTGAGTAAAAAGGACTCCTAAATTGAAAGAGATCAGATCTGGTACCTCATTGGTGCAGTAAAACGGCAGCTTCATAAATCATTTTGACTGAGTAGTGACAACTTATTTCTCCCGGTTCTGGGAGAACATCTTGGAAAATTAAAGTAGTAGTAAAATTTGTTGAGGAAGTATGGAATCATCATCACCTTGTCAAGATTTCCATCCAGCACAGATTCTGCCAAGATTGTGACTGTGTGTGTGTGTGTGTGTGGGATGAGAAATAAACCGAACAAGTTAGAAATATTTTATGTAAAGAACAGGCAGACACACTAAAGCAACAACTCACAGAAAAGAAGAGAAATAAACCAAAAGATAAATAACGTAGGGACTTCTTAAAACAAGAAAAAAGAGAAAGAAGCGACAGAAAAATAAAGCAGAAAGTCTGGAGGCCTTGTTCGGTGTCTGTCAGCTTCTGTTTGAAAGGTGGACTGACGGCTCGGCTAAATGGCTCTAATTTACGAGCTCGGGGTCTCAGGTGGGCTGTATGTTAACAATTGTCTGGCTGGCTGGGGAGAACACACTGGCTGCCTGGCCTGGGTGCCAGCCAAACGCTATTCATCACACACTCCCATAGAGACACACACATTCTCCTCCAGCTGACCTCCCCACTGTAAATCTACCGGACGTTAAAGACATCCAGAAGCAGCTTGTGTGTGTGTGTGTGTGTGTGTGTGTGTGTGTGTGTGTGAGTAGACTACATCTCAATACGTGTGTGTCAGAAAGGCTCTGTTTCTATTTATATTATTTTATCCTCTGTGATGTGTTTGATGCGTACGCTGCAACCTGAGCATGATTCACATGACTTGACATGGCTGATGAGAGTTTGTGTCTTTATTTATTGCCTATTCACCGTAAAGCGCGCCGTTAATCTCAAATCATCCTATGAATTAATTGTTTGTGATGCTGAGTTTGTCATTTCTCATCCATATGGTTTAAAAAAAAGACTAGACTGTTTGACATTATGTGCATCAACACATTTAGACTTCCATCTGAGGTAATGGCACAGTGATACAATGGCATTTTAAGTTTGAATATTCAGCTCACTTTGTTATTACTAGTAGGAATAACTGGAACAAGCAGATAGGGCCTATATGTGGTATCATTATACTGTGTGGGTGTACAAAGTTACAAATCGTGTTTTTCATTTACAAATAATACTAAGACTATTCACTCCATAGATCTAGCACATCAATTAACTTATAATCCTAACCGAAAGGAAGAAATGGGTAAAACCCTCTACGAGTCTGCATACAGATTTTCATTTTTGCACGTGTAAGTGTGTGTAAATATCAAACACTATACAGACAAGTAAAAGTGTTGACACGGCAGTGAGAGGTCAGTGTGAGGCTGTAATGTGGATCAGTGCTCTGCAGGCTTTGGGATCTGAGATCTCGTGCTTTTCACTCTTTCATGATAACCACACACCTATACACCCAGAACTGTGGTCCTGCTGGAGGTCATTTCAACTCCAAACAGACCAAGGAGTGGCTCTTTAGGAGTGGACTTTTTCTTGATTAGTGGCAATCACTGTTTCATCAGATTTCTCAACAATACAAGATCTGAAGAAGACCAGAAAACAGAAGCAAGTACTGGAGACAAATACATGGTCTTTTTCTTACAAGAACCACCTCAGCTCTTCTTTTGACCCCACAAACAACCCCGGTGATCTCTCCCTCGGGAACTCAGGTCCACTGGGGATAGAGCTGGAGCTGGCTGTAGGAACTGCAGATGTGGTATTTCAAAGCACCAACAATCTGTTGCAAGATTAAAAGCTTGTACGGGAGTTTGTCCAAAATGGAGGCAAATAGAAAGAAGCCCAGAGGTGCTGTTGTGTGGTTGAGTGTTGAACTGCTAAGGTTCTCCGGGTTGCTCAGTGCTTTGGCCTACATCCATTTACTCCTACGAGTCTGGTTGTTAATTATAGCATCACTGCGATGGTAAAAGGTCAGAGCAGATCAGCTACTGGAGCTCTGGTTGAGACAAGAAGACTGCAACTTTCAGTCACCAGGTCAATAGAGCTGTCATTGATAAAACACCAGTTGATCTGTGGGATCAAGGTGACTGGATGTGCTTTGAGTTCACAAAGACGGGTTACAGCTGTCTGGGTGAAAGCACAATGGTCAGTGGGAGATAAAATGTAAAATATTTAGGACTCTGGGCCCATAGAGGTTCTGTTAGACCTAAATTTTGGGCGGATAGTAATAATCTGTGAACGGGTAAAGCGGTCACTGCTGCTGAAATAAACCCTTATCTGGGACATTTCAAAAGCTTAGAATGAGAAAAGTTCAGAAGGAAAAAATATTTTTTAATGAATAAAAGTGTGGGGAAAAAACCAAAACATGAAGCTTGCTTTGGCATTTTGACCTTTACTTGAGTTAAAAAACGAACAACGTGTGATTAGGCGAGATGCATTTACGTCACCGCTCATGGCGCATTTTGATCAAATCTGAGCATCTGAGGTGAAATCAATCATAAAACCCAGATGACCCACGATTAAACTGCAAACATCTGCCCTGCAGAACTCTGAGCATGTCACGGAATCCCCCAAAAAAGCATTATATTCGACATGCCTTAAAACGTTTCCCTTGATATTTAAATGCTCTCGCCGTCTCTGCTTTGTAAGTTCAACAGGTTGAACTAAAATAAGTGTTTGTGGTGGAACTGCATTAAAACAAACATCTAACTGGAATTTCTGGCAGGAAATACGCCAAGAAAAAGAAAGAAAAATGTTGTTTTCCAAACTGGGATCCAACTTGGAACAGGCCGGCCGCAATTAGGAAGTTATAATTACGTTGACAGTCACATCCTCTAATTGCTAACCAGAAACAACACAACTTCCAACTCGTGCCAAACATAAGGAAAATGTGATGTTTCCTTGATTTTGTTTAGAATCTCACTGCACATACGCCCAGCCCACTTCACACAGTGTTTACTCAGTTAACCAACCCTGACTGAAAAACCCAACCCGAGCAAAGCAGCTTCTGCCAGCCTGCAATCTTCACTTCATGTGGTTTCAGCCGCACAGCTAGCCACCGGCTAACGGGCCATGCTAGGCTACAAAAGGCGCAATAAATGAGTGTGTGCCTGCGAGCGCTTATAATTTTAAAATGTTCCACTCGCTTGCAATTACAAGGCCCTCCGCAGAGTGTTATTAAAGACTCATTTTGTCTGGTTGTGCCCCTGAAATGGCTCCCATGTGGTGTTTGTTTGCCTTTGCTGCTTGGCTGGCGTGGACAGCACAGTTTGCTCCTGCCAGTAAGAAAAAGCTCTCGTCAAAATGTGACGAACCTGAAGATTAGCTTTCTTTAGCATAGAGGGAAAGGGGTCACCAAGAGTACAGGGGCTGTCACAGAAAATAAAACATACAGAATGAAGGCAATTCTTCTCTTTCAACACTCAAGCAAAATACATTCAGTCTTTCTGTCCACTCTCTTTCTGGACACAACACACACAAAACAGCTTTATGAGTTGTTTCCCTTCTTCCAGCCCACCACAGGCTTTCCTGAAACAAATCAAACTGAGACATCTGGCCTTGTTTTCAGATGAGTTCAATATGATATCATATTCCTGTTTAGGACCTTTGTCCAATGGCCATGTAAAAATAATCCACGTTCAGTAATTATGCACAGAATAATTACAGAGGTCAGGACTGACCTTGTCCCGGGAAGAAGGCCTGTCTGGTCAGTGGCCATCGAAGAAAAGTAAGTCGTCTTTCTGTCTGGAACCTGCTGTCAAGAGTTTATAGTGAAGATTGTGGTGAAGAAAGTGTTTTTTCATTGACATACTGCACTTTTCAACAGTGGCAAATTGGAGAAATGTGTTCCTACTTCATTCATTTCTACTTCATCTGTCACTGTTAAAATAGAGGCATTGAAAACTAACGTTTAATTTTTCTCCTTTTCATGTTGTACTTTGGGTTAAAAAAAAAAAACTCTGAAAATGTCTTGAATTATCTCAGAAGATAAGACAGAAATGCATTTTTTTACTCGTCACTAATCGAGTGTGATAAGATTATTGTTAGGACCTGAGAAGTGTACATTTTGGGGACATGAAGTTTTACATGATGTGGTTGGTAAAGGATGCATCAGGATATGCCACTGCCGTATGTCATAGTCTAGTCTCTGTTCTAGAAAAGCAACAATGTGATTACTCACAGCCCAATACACAAATCACTGTAGTTACGAAGGCGAAAAAGACATGACCTGAAACACAGGAGCACAACAAAGAGCACAATCATCTCCACTGATCAATGCCACAAATTGCAACATGGCAACTTGATAACCGAGTCATGTTCTGCTTTTAAACCTCATAAATCTGTCTTTTTTTCAGTCAGCATTTTGCGAAGCCTCAATCTGACCCACGGAGCAGCCTGGTGCTCTGACATTTATACACCCCGTGTGCCTGTCAGCAGTCACAGCTTAATCCAGGAAGGTGATAATGGAGCCTCCAGCTCTCGGCCTGTGAAAAGAATCACCATAAAGTGCTTCCCTCGTGGGGCAGAGAAAATTCATGGGTACAGATCCTATCATTTCCCCTCCTGTTTAATGTCTTCAGCAGAGAAATCTGTCTTTCATTAACTTGCACACACTTGTTTATTATGGAATAAATCTGCAGTTTAGACATCAGACAAGACGTAGGATTACCAAAAAACGGGGCTCCCTTGCAGAGTAAGTGAGGACAAAATGAATTTGGGCTATAAACTTTCATGAAGTATCATTAGTAGTCGTTTGTGGTGTGATCTTCATTTTCTGATTTCAATTATGGATAATAACTTGTGTGCAACTTTTTATATATAATGTTCCCACTAGAGGGTGTTATATGACAATAGACTGGTGAGTACAAACTGTGCATGCCGTTGGTCTGTCCTATTTTGCCTCCTATAGTTGTGTCTGCATTACTTCGAAGAACGTCCTGTCCTTGTTTTAGCTGTAGCTTTTATCCATGGCACAATACTGATTTGCAGTTGATGCAGATGTCCCAATTGCTGTTGACCGTCCCTGACCCTTCTCCTTAAGGGACTAATTACTCTGGATAATAGTCGTCTAACATCGCTGTCCTCATTTGACGGGTCTTTGTCCCGCAGCAGCAGCAACAGCATCTGTTTTCTCTCTCCACACTGGCTGTCGAGGGTCACAGTCTGCACAGCGTAGGATTGTTTTGTCCGACTGTGGACCTTCACAGGCCAGTGGGAAACAGTGAGTCAGTGCAGTGGAAGCTGAGGGAAGTGGTGGGGCTCCCCTAGTTTCTGTGTGTTTGCAGACTGTACCACACTGCTGCTTATTGTGTATTAACCTAGGTTTTAAACCTTTATTTAACTGGCAGTGTGTCACTTAAAAAAAAAGTCCAGTCCACAATGTGATCTGTGGGCCTGGGGGTGAAAGGTCTTGCTCAGCAGGCCCTCAACGGTGGTAATGATGGAGGAAGTGCTGATCTTTTCCCATTTATTTTGCCGGTGGAGCTGGCGACCTCTGCACCTTTTTCTATTCCTATAGGGCAGCATTATTTTATTTAGAAAAAATTAGCTTTAGAAAAACGCAAGATAAATATAGTCGGTGAACAACTTAAAACATCTTGCCAAAATCCAAAAGTAAAAGAATAAAACGTAAGGTAAAGTAAAGCTAGTAAAGACATAAACGACTCATTTAAAAGGATATTTGTAGAAGTGAGTTTTGAAGAAGGAAATCGTGAAGCTGCACTGATCTTTGGTAGGTCATTCCAGAGGCTAGGAGCTCTGACCACAATAGGGCTTTAACAGCTTGCCAATACAACTGGGGACAAGGCTCATTTGAACAGTTATCAATAACATTTCAGAATCTAAGCAATTGGCAGTGTTGGGAGCCAAGGATGGGTGAAACATGCTGGTCTTTGCTACAGGCAGTTAACAGGGCATTACAGTAGTCAAGTGATGAATACATGAATGGCAGTTTT
Organism: Nannoperca obscura; assembly: GCA_036024295.1. Lineage (NCBI taxonomy): Eukaryota > Metazoa > Chordata > Actinopteri > Centrarchiformes > Percichthyidae > Nannoperca > Nannoperca obscura. Next base: position 8,798 of record JAVQJL010048426.1, read on the forward strand.
TTTTTGCAGAGAAATGGTTTGATACTAGAAATGTTCTGATAGAAACAAGCCTGAACTTCTGATTTATTATGTTATGAAATGAAAAGTCGAATGGCATGAAGGAGTGACAATGGGTTAATGTCATACAATGGAGCTCCTTAAATAGAAAATCCAGTCTCAAAGTTGTTTCAGACTAAACTACCATTAGAGTCTGAGACCAACATCGGTCAGAGCAGAAAAACCATCACACTGGCTGCTTGCTAGTCAGAGTTTCTACTTGTGGGTCGGGCAGTGGCTTCTTTTTGTTGCAGCTAGTTTAGTTTGTGGCAAAATGAATGTTTCTAATTTGGCAGAGCAGGATAATGGAACATTTTTACATTACCTCCACTGATCGATGTGATTCGCTTGAAATGAACTGATTTTTATTTCAAATGTTGCTGTTTTAAATGCTGGTGTTTCCGGGCCGAGTCGCTGTATTCATGCTGTCAAGATAAGCACTTCTCATCTCGGTGTCTATCCCAAAACCTGGGAGGTACATGCAGTCTGCAAAACAACATAACGTATTTGACTGCTCAATTAATTAAACTGCTGAAGACATGAATCACCAAAACATTTTATATCCCATTGCTGCTTAGAGAAGAGATCTCATTTTGGCATATACTTCATTTTTAACTCCAGGCGTAAAGAATACACAAACATTTTGACAGATGTGGTCTCTGCTCTGTGGTCCTGTGATGTGCTCAGGAAGTAACACTGCATTGATCCTATGATGGGAAATACCTTTATCAGCAAAACACCACAAGCAATACCTAATGTAAAAAGGCAAACGGTAATAGTATGGAAATGGATAATATCCCCTCCCTCTGAGCTCTGCTGCATGTCCCGCATACACCACCACGATCTCTACATCCCCACTTCTCCTCTTGTTCTCCCCACCAGTCCGACTCCCTACCTGGGTCTTACTTTCATTGCCAGGCACAGCGAGTGGCCTCTGCTTCCATTAACAGCTCGCAGCTGTGAAAACATGGCGAGGGGATAACTAAAATGTATGTGGGACCCTGATGCTGCTGCTGCTTTGGACAAAAGACATGCAATATAAGTAACATTGAAGATCTTAATGTCCATTTTAAGGCCCATTTCTTTCACCGTATAAATCTTTGAAACCATGAAATAGAATTTGACTTTCACACATTAATGAAAAACCTTAAAGGACATTTCTTTACTTCACATTAGAGATGTTTAAGGAGGTTTTTGTGACTGAAATACTTTTAAATTGTGGACTCTTGCCTACAGCACAATATTCCGTTTGACCATTTGCACAAGTGAGTGTGATCTGTGGTGTTTTTTAACTCCTTATTCCAAGACAGATCCTCAAACCTAAGCCGAATTTAACCTCACCATCCTTCTCTGCTTTCTTATTTTGAATCTTTTTTTCTCCTCCCTCTTGACATCTCTGTATCTTATACTAATGTAGCTAACACAGACTTCTACTTCAGTTCCACTGTCTCGCTCCACCTGCACTCCGACTCTCTTTCGCTGTTTCTTCTTCCCCATCTTTCTCTCACCATTCCTCGTTTTTTATAACTGCTCCTCTCCTCCCTGCTAATCTCTCTGCGAATCGCTCATCGAAGCCTCCATAATGTTCGGAGGAGAAATCCTTCTATTTGGTGGTTCAGTGTGAGGTATGAGCGCAATACGGCAGGATTTGCCACAGTAACATGACTCAAGAGCCGCCCAGGCGAGACAAACCAATGAGCCTGGAGCTGCAGGACTTGGTATGAAATCCACCAGATCAGCAAGGAACGCTGGGTTATGCTTGCTGGGAGCACGGGGAGCTTTAAGGTGGGATGGAGGCTGTTTTTAGATGGATTTGGTCTTGCTGGGCTCATCATGTCGGGCCTTCTGTTGGGTCTAAATGGGAAGGCACCTGCTGAATAAATATATGCTCTAAGGTAAGCCTTCATGTCTAAATGAAAAATGTGGTTTTGGAAGACAGCACCAGAAGTAGATTTGCAGTATCTTGAATCTCCACATTTAGCCATAAATACTATGAGTAACAGTGTGGAGCCTGGTAGCATGACAAACTGGTTTGAGGAAAAGAGCTCAGAATGATACACTTTTAAAAGTACATTGAATCAAGTTATAGACAGATCTAAAACTGGTATCATAAACAGTGTCACAGATGAGATACATCTTCTGGTCTTTCTGGTGAAACCAAAGCAAGTGTAGTGTTTGTAAAGTCCTCTTCGTCATGGCAGGTCCTCCTTCAGTGACAGCTGGAGATCAGGTGAAGTGTAAAAACACCCAATTGTTCATTAATCACCTTGTTCCAGGGCGATCAGTTGTCCATTCAGCCCTGTGGCAAGATTACTCCCTTTAGTGTCGCTTAAACCTGCAATTACAGCAAACTCACCTGTCCTGTACAAGACAGGTTTTAATGTGCAGGGATTTATTCTACGGTGAAATAGTAAGACTAAAGGTTTCTTTTAAATGTGCAAACATGTGTTATCAGTGTCTTGTTTAGGAACTACTGTCTCAGTTCTATGCCACTTTTGTGTATTTATCCACAGTGCAGAAAATTGATTTCCACAATCAAATAACCTTTAAAACACAATTCTTAAAAAGGTTCAAAGCATTGCACCACCCAACAGCTGATCACATTAAAGGTTTTTAAATCATTACTAGTACACAAGTTTGATCTTGTGTATTATGACAAAATGTTGCTGTTTCTTTTATGTATCAATATATATCTGTATTTCTGGAGGTTTTTTTGTGTATTTGTGAAACCCAGTGAACTCCTGCTACTTAACATAATTTTCTGGATGAAATCAGGGACAATTTACTTCTATATAAAGTTCAAATAAACCAAAACTAAAGTACATGTGTTTTCCCTGCCACCAGACCTCTTAAAGTATAGGGTTAGTTTGTGCAGCAGTGATGTGTTTCCAGCAGCAGAACGTTGAAATGTGTGAAATAAACTAGTGTGTGTGTTCATGGTGATGAAGGAACATGACACCCAAATTGTGTGGCTCATTTGTGGATCAGTGAAGTTCTATGGCACAAATGAAAAAGACATATCAGGTTTTGCCATCACAGGCTATACTTAGTGCGGTCAATTCATTCTTGTTATTTTCCTTTTCGTGGGATTTCTGACAAAAGGTAAAATAAAAAAACCTACAATGCTAGCCTTATCTTTGATGCCCTGAAGCTGCAGCACAGTTAGTTAAAAGTCTGCACCATGTATGTTAACATGTTAGTCTTTAGATACAGGATCGAAGTGGTCTGCTTTATCCTTGGACTTTTATTATTGTCTTGTGTTTCTTTCATTTTTGATTTTATTCAAATATAAATATTTTCTTTTTAAGAATTAATTTATATTCTTTATATATAGTATATAAAGTGTAACTCATCAACGGCATACTGGTAAAATTATGCAGTGTTATGGGATGTTAAAAATCTGTTGAAGGCTCTTAACAAAAATTATAAAATAAAAAATTGTACACTAATTGTAGATAGAAAAATGACAAATGAATGACGTGAATAGTAACAGTGCAGGAATTCACATTACTCGCACACAACAAATACTGACACTGTAGATGGCTCGTGAGGACATCTGTTGCTGTGTTTGGCCCCGACATGCTGCGTGTTAAGTGTCCAGCTGACAGTCCTGCATGAGCTGTAGATACCAAAGTGGGGACAGAGACAGGCCAGGCTCGGCGGAGTCAGTCCCCGGCGCCGCCACGCTCGCAGGGATAGATCCCAGCGTTAAGCTGCATTTGTTGAAGGAGGATTATGATTTGGCAGGCTCTCTGGACAGCAAGAGGACTGCTGGCTCTGGACTCAGGCTCGCTTACTACAAGTTTGCCAGTGCCGGACCCAGGTCTTCATTCAGCTAGTTATTACCCTGGCACCGCTGTCGCCATGCCAACAGGCCACCATACATATTAGGTCTCCTGAAATGTTTACGTAGATGGCAGGGAGTGAAAAGACACTACACTCATCTGATTGTATAACTGCTTTGGTATGTAGATGCAGTGACAATCAAAGCCCAGATGATCTGCAGCCAGAACCGAACATACAGGAAGTAACATCTGCTCAGCCCAGTCCGCTAGACGTGCTGTTTTCAGTGCACACCGTGGTGATGAGTTGCAGCCTAAACCTTTAGGTGAACATCTATGTGTTTGAGAATCCCTGCAGAAGTCCGATCACCACCCTGCTGATCTGATTGGATGGTACAGAACAGCAAATACATCAGCTGCTTCCAAAAATGCAGCACACTTGGTCTCAACTCTCATTTTCGTTTCAAAACTAAATGTGCAGCAGTACAGAGGGTAGCCCAATTAGCCCAGTTACTGCTAGGTGTAGTGGAAAACCTCCCAGCATGCACCAGGGCAGTAGGTTTATGGACAGCAGTCATGTATTTGTCTCCAATATTACTTCTATTATTGTGGGTGACATTTAGTTTGACAGTGTTCAGACTGTTCCTACACTTCATTTGTGTTTATTTAAGTCATTATTAGGAGCAAATATGGTCACACTGCGAGTGCCTTCAGATGGTCTGTTGCTGTGCCCGTGCTCTCGACTGAGAAGTTAATGAAGCATCCTGCTGAACTGGAAACTTCTCCTTGCTGAGTTCTTTTCAGAGGAAATCACAATACTGACAAAATGATAGCAGGATGGCAAGAACAAAGTTCAACATACATTACTTGAACAAAATACCATTTTGCCCCAAAGAATGGTTTTCATTGTTGTCATTATGCGTGCGTGCCTTACTTTTGAACAATCGTTGACACCCAGACAATTGTCACACAAAGTATTGTTTTTCGATTTTGGCCTTCGTTTCTTTCACAAATGTTGGATTCCAAAAGTAGAAATAGGAGTAAGATTCATTTAGATAACAGGAATTACATACAGGGTGTTTAAACTGGATGTAAAGATGATCTCATTCTTTCTACCTCTGTTCATTAGTTAGGTACATCCAATTACAGGGATGTTTTTAGTTTCTAAAGACAATAATCGTAACACATAATGGACATCTTAGCTCTCCACAGACTATTTGGTCATTAATAATAAAGAGGAAGCAGAAGCCAGCTTTCTGAAAAGTTAAACCATACATGTATTTTTGGCCCCAGAAGTTGGCATCATGGCATAAGAACACTTTTCTCGAAGCATAAATTTCCCTCCCACTCCTCTGCTTCCACCGCAGATGTTTGTCTTAAAGGAAGAAGCGGAAAGCTCTAAGTGGGCTGTTTCACTGTCCGGGACTCTTGATGGTTGGCTGAGTTAACAAATGCATCTACAGATGGCAGGAGACACTTGAGATAAACCTGGACTTGGTGTTGTTCCTGTGCCATCATGAGTGGCTTGAGGTACACAGGAAGTAGCCTGGTTTATGTCTTTCTCAATGAGTACCTGGTTTAGGAATGGCAACATGGAGGAAGTGCTTGGTCGTGTTTACATACCCAGGTGACAAATGGGTAAAAGTAGGTACATAGGAACATTAAGGAGGATGTAATGAGTCATCCATTGTCAGTGACTGTATGCCAGTTCAAGCATCAGAAAGCCAAAGGACGGATGCAGGAGATAATGAGACTTGGATACATGGATAGTTTCAATAATGCAACAACAACAACCAGCGCAGGAGAACAGCATTAAATTAACATTGTTAAAAGGGCCAGACCAATCACAACTATTTAGACTTCTTACCAGCAATTGGTTTGTATTCATTTCCATAAAATATCAAACTATTAAATTAGACTCTTGAATCTCGCTCGGGTTGTGTAGTCCATCAGAGGTTCAAGTGAACCTGAAGAAGATCTTTCTTTGGCTGGCCCTCTACTTTTTGTTTGGTATTATGCAAATTCTGAGAAGACAATTGAGAATAACAAATCAAAAAAAAATATATATATATATATTCCGCCAGAGACACTTCAAAGAACTGACCACTTATAGTAAATGGTATAACAATTAGAGAGCAGAGCTTTTCTCTGCAAATCTAAGGCACCTCTCCAAGAAACCAAGCAGCAGAGAAATCAAACCTCTCAGCTAAATTTCTACTTGTAGCCCAAGTCACTATTGTGTTGTATTGGTCATTTGATTTAAACTGGTGAAATAGCCCTTTATCTTGGTGACATTCAATATGACAGCGCAAACACTGTCATCCAACTGTTTCCTTGCAGCTCAGTGTACAGTGCTGACAGTCATGCATTTACTGGTAATCAAATCACTCCATGTGAATCAATGAAGCGGGGATAAGGTCAAAGGGGAATTCTTCTGCCACATAGCTAGCCCACACAAGCAGCCCTCCTCCAACCAGCCCCCCGTGCAAAAAGACTGACATTGGCAGTCATACATTCTTGACACAGACATGTACTGTACGTGCACACAAATAAACACACAAACAGAGGGTACATACACAGCAATAAATATCTACACACACCACATCTCTTGAGCAGCTGCTTCTGCTGCTCAAGAGATGTGGTGTGTGTGTGTGTGTGTGTGTCCACAGTGATCTCCACATTTCTCCCATTTCCCAATATTAGCGCAGAGCGGGAAGTCCATCTGTTAATAATGCACTCAGCAAATGAGAAATAGCCACCGCTCGACATCCAATACGCAGGAAATGTGAACAGCTGCCGTACGCTGAAGAGGTGCTTTCACCACGCGGACGTGTTGGGGGGGGGGCTGCTCCTTCCTCTCAGCCTGTTCTCGTAATATTAGGCCGTCTGTTGCTCACAGGGAGGAACACATGCAGGAATCCAGGCGCATGCTGACATATGGAACACACAAAAACAGGCATGTATAGATTAAAAGATCAAGTTCTCTCCATATCTTTACCATCGTGTACTCATACAAAGCTGCATCTCTACAGCTGATAGGTCAACTTGTAAATAACATCCTGAGGTGCATGCATCCTTCCACTTGAGGGCGCTACTCCAGACTCACCTGCATTCAGAAATCTACGCATTTTCTCATCTTAAGCTTGGAGGTGTTGATTGTCGCTCTGACTGCGTCACATTTAGCTGCAAACTGCTCCAGTACACATCTAAGGTTACAGTCCAAAGACGTCAAAAGGATATCATCGTCGTTGCAAATAGCAGAGATATCAACACATACCCATGGTCTTTGAGAGTGTGTTGGCATCAGGTTCATGAGTATCACAAATGGGTGAGGTGACAAGGACACCCTTGCTTTCTTACAGCATTACGTGTTTAGTTCAGCAGAGTGGAATAAATCTAATGTAGATGAGATCTTGGTGTAAAAATCCACCCTGCAGGCCATCTGAAATCACATCATGCCGGCCATGTTTGGTTCCGTGTAAATAAGCAAAGCCGGCGAAATGACGATCTTCTTTACGGCAGTATTGTGGAATGTCTGTTTAAAAAAGGCTTGATGCTGTTTGGAAGAAGTCACTTTAGCACCTGAAGGAAATTATGACAAAACACAAACAGCAGCAAGTGCTCCATCCAGATCCAGATGTTTTTATTCTTCTCGTCCATTTGGTGTGCTGTGATATTGATGCATCACAAGAGCGCCCAGCTCGGCAAACATCAGTGGGCTGTGTGCAGTTACAAAAACATACCTTTAAAGTGAAAGGGCAACATAAATTCCACGTGTGATCTCATACCCTGCACCACACACACATTCCACAGTTAAAGAGGACGTACAACAGAATTCCCTCTCTCACTGTCAGCTCACAGTAAAATCCACAGCTGCCCTTTTTCTGATGAATAACCTCACTTAGGCCTTTCCAGAGGAGTGTGTGTACTCACTCTAAGTCAAGCTAAATACTCCTGAGTGTTTAGACCTTCACATGCAAAACTCTTCACCATCCTCTCCCCCGTTCTGCTTCTCCTGCAGCGAAGAGATTGATGGTTGTTTGGTTTGTGGTCACACATCAGCAGGATCTGTCAGCACCGTGGATGATAAACTAATCTCTTCCTCCTCCTCTCTGGGGTTTCCCTCCAAGCATGTGCATGGGCTGTATCCTTGCATGTTTTAATGGCCTGTGACAGCATGTTGTGTCTTTGTATGTTTCTGCGAGCATGTCTCGTCTCTCTACCTTAATCTCTGTGTGTCTCTGAGGATGTGTGTGCGCGCGTGTGTGTGTGTGTGTGGCTTTCCTCGCCATCCAATGTCACACGGGTATTCAGCCCATTACCTCCCACCAACCTGGCAACCCTGTTAGCAAACCTGCCATGCAGTGAATGAGCCAGCAGGCCTGTAATGTTTGCGGTGAACCTCAGGAAGGAAATGATACCGGAGTTGGACTTGTTGATAGAACACTTGTCTTCAGCATGTCTCAAAAGATCTGACTGTGTGTGTGTGTGTGTGTGTCCATCCAGCCATTTGTGGGTGAGTGTTTCCTGTATGCGTGAATGCTCGTCTTGTGTACACGGCTTTCCTCCACATGTTTGTCCATGTGTGTAAATATATATCAGTTGCTGTGTAGGTATTTGCAGTTTAGTGTTTCCTGTATGTGTGAATATGTGTGTTAAGTGTTTGACCCATGTGTATACACAGCTCTGTGCGTGTGTGTGTGTGTGTGTTAGCCTCTAATTCCCCTGCTGATCCCCTTTGCTTCCTGAATCAAACAACCCACTGGATTCCTCACATGAATCTGCCGGGTGCGTTTAAGTGAATCTAAATAGTTTCTTCTTGGGTGGAAGAGGGGATTGGTTGGCGTTAAGAGATGCGGAGGTCACACACAGGAAGAGGAACACAGACAGGAAAGGGAGGAGGTGACATATAGGGATGCATTCATTCACTCCCTGACTCGTGGAATTTAAGCGCAGGGGATTTGACCAAATTGAAGGTTAAGAGGGAGTGTAACTCTCCTGTGAGCGTTAGTCAGTCATCAGTATGTTTGCACCAAGACAAATTCCTTTATTATTTAAAAAGGAAGTTTAAGTTTGCCCATTAGATTAACTGAAACTCTTATTTTTTTTCCCCATTCTGTATTATTACTTTTAAGAACTATTACATGACAAAGATTTGCCTTAAAACTGAGGTAAATGTTAACAAGTAGTAAAATGTAGTCAAACATTTAAAATAAAGTACCTATTCTAAAGAATAGCCCCTTGTGTCATGTGCCAGCATTAAAACCAGACTGAGGAAATCTCAACGCAAAACTCAACCCCAACCTTCCTCCAAGGAGGATTTGCTTTAAAGCCTTTTTCTAATCGTTAAAAATGAAAAGATTTTATAAGTATATTGTATATAGTATACATATAACTATTATCTTAAAGTCCAACATGTCCCATAATAACCCAAAATTATAACTGAGTAACCTCAAAACCTCAAACTTTAATACAGTTCCTGAATACATGTACATACAACACTACCAGTACTGACAGTCTTCAAGTCAAACAATAGTGCACAAAGCACAATACATCACATAAAAACAGATATGTAGCCCCAACAGTAGCTGCTTGTCTTCCTCATGTTTACGTGCCGGCTTCCTGTGTCCCAGTTATCAGTGGGATCTGGGTGTCTGCCTGGCGCAACGATGGAAAGAAGGAATAGACTAAACTCCTGGAGGAGTGAGCCTCTTTTATTCACAATCACAGTCGTGCAATAACAAACTACCATTCTAAATTATACAAAGGGCCAGACTAGCTTCTCATTATCTCATAGTAGTGACGGGTGACATTACTGCATCCAAGAAAAATGTCTCTACTGTCAACCTTCATTCACACATCACACAAGTGGAAAAGTTTCTTGCACCTTAGTTTTGACTTTTAGACAACTTTTACACAGGTTGCATGCTACACCAGCAATACTGCCCATCTTCTCACACCAGCACCTCCGAATGCCAAACATTTCAAGATAATCTCCTGAATCTCAGTGACTGCTGCCTATCTTATTTTACCTGTGGTTTCCTCCGCCGCCAATTTATCAAGCAGACTGAAAAATAATGGCCCCCACTGATGTCGACTTTGGGAGAGCTGAGATTTGTCTTGCAGATTCCACAGCTGATTATTTAGCGCAGAGGAGGTCAGGGCGTGTGCCTGCTTGTCTGCCTTCGCTAAACTGTGTGGCATTTTTTGTTTGCTTTTGTCTCGTCCTTGTGTACGACTGTGCGTATCTCGATAAGGATCTCCCATCATTCCACACTTTGTTTATTTGAGATGAAGGCTTCCTGTGCTTGTGGGGGGCATTGGGTTCTTTTCTATATAGAGCCGTGGTACTATAAACTATTACTTGTGGACCTAACTAAACAGAGTGAAAAGGTGGTTATTGGCAGTTGTTCTGCTCATTGGAAAGTAAAGACATGAACAAAAAGAAAAACTTAACATTTAGACATGTTTTCTGTCAGCAGAATGTTCTTGTATGATAACAGTAAATAAATGTGTGTAAAATCGGCCATCATTTCAGTCTGTTTTCAGTACAGATTTGTTCACTTGAACAAGTAATTTAATTGGCTGAGATGGACTGGACTGTATTCTCAGTAATGAGCTCAACATTTTATTGTGATTGAGACCAAATGTAATAATGTTTTCATGAAGCGACACACAACCTTACCCAGTCCATATTTGACTGGAAATGGGATTACAGTCGAACTGTATGTTCGTTAAATGAATCATGTCCTGACATTTCAAACATCATTGTCAATCATTATGGTCATGGGAGGAAAGCAGGAGGTGTAGGCATAGAACAAATGAAGAAAATGCTAATTACATTGTCTTTACTTTTCTATGTTGCTTGACCTTGTATTCCCTGTATTGGATTTACAGATTGCTCCATTATACCATTACACCAGCAGTGTATGCTGTGGTAAGAGATTTGATTGACATGTCATATTCTCTATAGATGTGACCATTAAATGTTTTAACATTTACACCCAAAACCCAGTGATGTGTCTCAAAACATGTGCTCCATTGTGACGTTTAACACATTTCTGAGACTTTCAATGTCCTTTCTGTGTCTTCTCTTGTGGTATTGTATTTATTGAGCAATATATGCTTAATGTTCATTTAACGTAAAGTCAAGTAACAGGCTGAAAGTATTATTTGCATTTTGAATAATGTAGATGAGTCCATTTTTCACTCAGTCACTGGCACTCTTACTTATGCACACGCACACACACACACACAATTCTCTAAACCAACATGTTTTTGACCAGACGGTGACATCCATTAGAGAAGCTCTCAGAGTTAAAGCCTCCCTAGTTGATCCTGACATCCATTTTACTTTCAGCTCAGGTATGTGGCACTCCACATTGTGTGGTTAAAGAGGTTTTAAGTGTGTGTGTGTGGTGGCTTATTTGGTGGGGAATTGTGGTCTTGAGCTACCCTCTCGTCCCGCTCTGCTGCTTCTTTGTGTGCTGCTGCCTGAGAGGGAAGCAGCAATGGAGGGAAAACAGAGAGGTGGAGGTGGTGGTGGTAATGAGGAGGGTCACCTATAACAACAGAAAGCTCTCACTACTACTGTCAGACAAGAATCCCCCACCATGCACCTTCCCCGAAACACAAAAAGTAATCCACTGCTAAAAACTGAGAAATAAATCTTGTTCTTTTCTGAACAATGTGAGCTATTAACTTTCAAAATATTGTGAACTATATGTTGCAACAGTATGCACAGTATACTGTTTTGTTAGTATGTACACATGCCTGCTGTTACAGTAGAATAAAGACTAGACTATATTATATTTTAGAGCACAGTGAAAACCCAAGAGACCTTAAACACTTCCTAATTACCCAACACACAGGTAATATATTTTCAGCTTTATTGTGGACAAAGTGTGTAGCGTTCAAATACTGCTGGGTTCAGTTAAACGTTTCGTTGCTATTAGCAACCAATGTGAAGTTCACAGTATGAAATTACATATGTGTGTGTGTGTAAACAGATAGCACTGTGCAGCAAGCTCAGTTTTTTATGTTTCAAGATGTTCTAATGCACACCGTGAGCATGTGAAGTCTTACATTAAGGGCCTGTGTGTGTGTGTGTGTGTGTGTGTGTGTGACGACACTGTCAGAAGCTTCAACTATCTGCTCCGCTGCGCCCATGCGGAGATGCTCTGTGCATGCCTTCAGCTCTGCTCGCATCCTGTTTATCTTCCAGCAGAACCTGTTGCGAGCAGCTCACTAATTGCCATGGGACAGTGCCAAGCACTCCAGTGACAGATGTTTCAGCTGGATGGTGGCTAATGAAGATCAGCTGGAAAACATCCATTGGATGATCCTCTGGAGGGCTCCCATGATTCATTATGCCTGCATTTACGCCAGAGGCCACTGGATCCACTTTATCAGCTAGCACAGATCCCCGTAAATTTAAAGGCTTAGCCAAGCAATGAGCTGAAGGGTCCTTATTTAGATGATTAGTTTGTTATTGACACATTTTGTATTCAGTGGAAACAATATTGTCTTTTAATTACCCAGTCATTGGAGTTATTGGTTTTGCAGTTATTACCCTTTGGCAGTTTAGCATTTAATAACATTCATCACCGGAGGAAAAGAGAGGTTTCATTTCCAAACAAACAAAAAAACAATGGCTAACAGGAAAAGTTTACTAAAAGTTATAATCCTTAATGTTTTTTAATTATGTCCATCTCTTTTATGAATTGTACACTTGATTGTTTACAGTGACTGGACTATTGACAGAACATTGACCAGGTCACACCTGTCTGTTTGACAATGCCAAAACTGCCTTACTTCAAACATTTGCCTTCACATTGCATAGCTGGCCAAAAACATCACTTAATAGCAATAAGAATAAGGTGAAACTATCCTTTAGTTTTCTTTTCTTTGATTTATACCAATACTATATTGATTTGTGGAGCAGTTGCTTTTATTTTAATGTTATAATGAAAAAATTGAACATATGATGTATCATTACTTTGAGATACTGTATGTTTTCAGAAAAGAGGTAAGTAGCAAACATTTATATCACCACTGAGAAGAAATCTTAAACACATTTATGACAAGCTTCATGGCCTTTTCTTACATTTCCCGTTTCAAACCAGCTCATTAGTCCTTATTATTATCACCCGTGGTTAGCGAGGTGATGAAGCAGCCATACAGACGACACTCATACCGGACTTGCTTCAATAACTGTCAAAGCTCCACGAGTGGAGCATGTATGCTAATCACCCCAGAGAATACAGCCAATTGATTCTAATTGGTTTGCTTCCAATGGCAGAGAGGCAGCCAAGGGGTTACTCTCAAGGTCCAGCTGAATGGAGGCAGGTCTAATCCAGCACACAATGAGACATATGGGACTGTGTCTTTTGCAAATCTTTGGACAGAATAAGGACTAAAGCCTGAGGTTCTCTTCTCTAAAGGGGCTTACGCTGAATAGCTGGGAGTCGACTGGAAGTCTGGACGCATAATTGACGCACTGCCTTCCTGCCTGTGTGTAAAACATGAATGAATTAATTATGGGCTGGTTAAAAAGAGAGTAGAGTATCAGACAGATGTGGATAGATGATTGGATGCATAGACAGGCCAAGAGATAGATGCTAAGGTTAGAATTTCTCATGAAACAGTTGTAAGTTACATATACAGTACACATAAACATATGTCTAAAATGTTTATACTATTACATAGCATAGTATAAAGGATATATACTCAATATCGTATTTTTGGCACCTAAATTGTTCAAATATTTACCATTTAGGCCGTGTCTGTCAAAAGCACTGTGTAAAAAGACAAGAGGCTGCATTAGTGTGAGCATGTTCCTGCAGGTACTGTGGAGAAGATAAAACAGGAATTGTTATGACATTAGTGATGTACTGCCACCATCAGGTCAATAATTATTAATATCAGCAAATGTTAGCATGCTAAAACACTAAACTATGATAAACCTGTTTATGATCACCACCGTTGGAAGTGATTTTTCCATTGGCCTTCAGGTGGACGTTCATACAAAAAAAGCAATGCTTAAAATAATATTGAAAGGCCTGTTGCTACAGGTACTAGTTAGAAGATGATAGTTATCCTGGCAACAACCATTTTATCCTGATTGCAACTTGACAACATAATTCCTCTGTTTACCTTGCAATGTATTCTGTCTGGAATGTGTGCTAGCCTGCACTAATCTGGGTTGCAGTGGCAGCAGGTTAAGCAAGAGCCCTGACATCCTTCTCCTCAGCCACAGCCTCCATCTCTTCCTGGGGCATCCCAAGGTATTCCCAGGCCAGGTAGGTTTTGCTCCAGATGGATTCTGGCCTGGAATACCTCCATAGCATGGCATCCAGGAAGCATCATTATCAGATAGCCTCACCACCTCAACACAGCTTTTGACACAGTAGCAGTGGTTTTATTTCGGTCTGAAATTCTCACCCAATCTAAGGGTGATCCAAGTCACCTGGCATTGGAAACTCATTTAGGATGCTTATCTTATCTTGCAATCTCATTCCTTCCGTCATTGTCTAAATCTCATGGCCATAGGTTAGGGTTGGAAAGTTGAGCCAGGTTCAGCTTTTTTTGCGGTACAATCCTGTGTTCACTTCCCGTAACCCCCACTGTTCCAATGCAGCCGCCTCATTGGAAAGAATAAAGCAGCTGCATCTTTTGATGCCGTGCTACTGTCTCTCTGAACAAGACTTTACTCCTCAACTACCTGCCATTGCCAGAAATGCTATTTACTCTGGCAGAGCAGCACAGATCTGTTGGTTCACACTGTAAAATGCCAATGAAGAGGTCAAAAGTGGCTTCTAGTCTGTATTCAACAAATGAATCAGAGAGTACCAGTGGAAAGGGTAAAGTATGAAGAAGAAATTTAAAATACAGGACATGGCACCGTTAAATATTCATACAGCTCCATCAGTCTGTGTCCATACAGATGTTATCCTTCCAGCTATACACCAGCATCCATAATGACCTCATTCATGCCGAGTCTAAAGGAGAGAGAAGCCAAGCTGATCTCTCCCAGTTTGTCCATTGTCAGGGGGCTATTAGTGCTCCGGTTTCCTGGTCACATTTGAAGAGACGGTATTGGTTTTCACTGGAAGCCTGGCCTCTGCAGTGCAGGTGCCCCACAGATTTAGTTTCATGCCCTTTGTGCGAAGCACTTGCCATCTGCTTGATCTGACTTTGTAGGCAGGTCTGATGGTTGTGAAAGGAATCTTCTGCTCAACTTTCAGATTTGTGTGTAATTTCGCATTGTTTTGTTCAACTACTTTGACCCAAAAATGGTCTGTGAAAACAAAGTCACAGACAAACTATTTCAGACGTACATTTCTCTGAACGGTATCCTTGCACACCCTTCCTTACACCTACTTGAAAACATCCCCCAGATGACAAAAACTCAGCACTCCGACAGTATTCCAGTCAGAAGACGGCACAAGCTTTGGAGGAAGATCATGCAAGATAGATCTTCCAGGGCGAGGAATTTAAAGCATCCAGCAATCTGTACAGCGTCAAGCAGAGCGCCTGGGGGGGGCGAGATGGATGCCAATCTCCCTGCTGTTTTGTCACACTGTTCCTCCTGTCAGCAGACAAAGCTGCCACAGATACAGCTTGTATATGGAGACTGACACCTCTCGCTGTGGGACTTGGGTAAACAACACGCACCTGTATGATTGACGTCTAGACACTTTTGACTGGTTGTCTCTGCAAACCACATGAATGTGGCAGAAGTGTGCACTGTACAGACACCTACACTGTCTTGGGAAGTCTGACTCAAAAGGATGTTTCACAGGGGATCGTCAACTTCTTCATGTGCTGCAGAGACGACAATGATGATGATCAGCTCCAGTCACCCCGATGACGAACTGATCATTGCATCTCAGCCGATGGTTGTTGATGTCCCTCGTGGGTGTAATCGTAAAGAAACAACAGCTACAGTAAAATACATGCATGATGAATCCCACAAAATCCCTCATTACCAACATGGCCTGGGTTGTGTTTCTATCAGATCAGCAGGCAAAGAATGTATCTGTGACATCGTGGGCTGAATCTGTCCGCGTGTCATTTCTCTTCCTCTACCATCTATCAAATAAAGGCAAAAACAAACAAAAAACTACACTACCGTTCAAAAGTTTGGGGTCACCCAAACAATTTTGTGTTTTCCATGAAAAGTCACACTTATTCACCACCATACGTTGTGAAATGAATAGAAAATAGAGTCAAGAC
>JAVQJL010048428.1:0-29473 GCA_036024295.1 Nannoperca obscura
CTACAGCTGTGAAATAAATGCATTAGAGTAAAAGGTTATTTAAGTACAGTACTTAAGTAAGTATACTTAGTTATATATTACCTATGTTTATAGTCCTGCATATATATTACAACATATCATAGTTTTATATCACACTGAAATATCACATTCATGCTATGTATTTATAACTCAAACATACCTGGAGTGTTTTCTGGACAAACCTGGTTCTGTCCATGTCTGACTGTGTGTAGTTCTCCGGAGCATCCTTCATAGGGCGAAATATACAACACAGTGTGAAGGTACTGATGTACAGGAGATACAGAAACAGCAGCAGCCTGACACGAGAAAAGGAGAAAAAAAAACCCCACTGTCAAACAAGACTGGAATGTGTACAGTTCAGATATTCTACTTCAGACACTAACATCATTTTTACCTGAAGTAATGTTTTCCATACAGGTTCCACTTCATATTAATCAGCTGCCTCACAGGGGTCACCTCCAGTATCCCTCTTGCCTGGAGAACAAAACAAAATGTGTTTTAATCTCTTCTCGGCATCACACCAACATCATTATTTCTGACAAAATAGTCAATTTCACTGAAATTCTGTATATATTGTATATTTATTGTGCTGTACCTCTTTATGGTGACTGGCCACGATGAGCTCCAGCACTGACATGTTGTCGGCCCATGAATCGATCTCTGACAGGTCATACAGGTTAGAGGTCAAAGGGCCCAGACTCCACTGGACTATACGCCTTTTATTAACCAGGTGCTGAAATGCCTGAGAAACACAGAGGGAATAACAGCCGTGAGGACGGGATTAGTGAAATAATCTGCTCCACCTTTCATGTTGGGTTTTCACCCTGTGAGCCCCCCCCACCACCAGGCTTCACTCACCACAGTGTTTCCCTTTTTGGCAGCCAGTTTTAAAGGTGTAAGGCCTTGGTAGTTGGGCACCATGTTGAGTGGCACTGAATGGTCCAGCTCTGCATCGCGTGCCATAATCAGGTCAATGGTCTGGCACGCAATCATCTTGTTTGGTTGCAGAACCAAAATGTGAAGCACTGTGTTACCTAGACAGAAAACAACGGAATACACGGAGGGTAAAAATAGGTTGTAGACAAGAGACAGTAGAAACAAGAAGAGAAAACAGAAGTCAGAAGGCCATTAATAATAAAATATCAGACTGATACACAGATGTAA
This sequence comes from Nannoperca obscura, assembly GCA_036024295.1. Lineage (NCBI taxonomy): Eukaryota > Metazoa > Chordata > Actinopteri > Centrarchiformes > Percichthyidae > Nannoperca > Nannoperca obscura. The sequence continues at coordinate 1,183 of JAVQJL010048428.1, forward strand.
AATAATAATGTAAGAGAGGAAGACAAAAGAGGAAGTGTTTCATACCACAATAATCCTGGACCCTGGTGCTGGCCCCTGCGTCGATTACCATGGAGATAATGTCCTCATTCCCAGCACATGCAGCAAAAGACAGGATGTGCTCACCTGTTGACCAAATGTACCACCATCTGTTTTGTGTCACTTAGCATAAAAACATTACATTACATTTATTTGGCCAGTACTTTGGTACAAAACAACTGACTTTTTTGTTTGCATGCTGATTTACCATAGTATACGAGTCCTCCCATCCTCTTCCTGAAGTACAGGCCGGTGGCTCGAGGTGTAGCCACATCACCCCCACGACTAATCAGTTGATGAACCAGATTGATGTTCTGATTCACCACAGCGATGTGGAGAGGAGTAACACCTGAGACAGATTAGGGAGAGCAGTGTACATCAGTCCACTGTCACCATTTTCACCTGTTGTGTAAGTGAGGCTTACAATAAACTAAAAGAGCTGTATCGGTGGTGCAAGAAGGATTCCAATCATTTACTTAAGTTACAGTAAGTAAATACTCCTGTACAAGTAAAAATTTGAATAAAAGTAAAAGTAGTGAAAATGTCCTTAATGTAAGTGGTTCTTTAATGTTGTAGCCGGTCACGGTGGAGATAATTTAACTGCTTCATATATACTGCTGTGTAGTTGGATCCATAGTAATGCATCATTATTTAATAAGCTGCTATTATTTAATGGCTGTTAAATAATTGTAGTGGACTAAAAAGTATAATATTTTTCTTTGAAATGTATCATAAAGTAGCATAAAATTGAAATTTTGAGTTTAGTAAAAGCATGTCAAAATTGTTCTCAAGTACAGTACTTTAGTAAATGTACAACATATATACATGAAATCTGTGTTGTTTATTAGTTAGATGCTTTTGTAAATACACTTTCATATGTTGTAAGAACTGGAGTAAAAGTTGAGGAATAGCTTTTTTTGTGTGAAGGTTTGTTGTTGTAGCTTTTACTGTGTTAGCTGTTGGTTATGATGCTGTTATCTGCCCATATTTGCTGTCAAATAAAAATTCTCAGACATTTTGCTAATTAGTTGAATTAATGTCCTGTAATAAGTGATCATATTGACACCTTCAGAAGTGTGATTAATGCATTTTGTAAATAGATTTTTCTAGACAAACCTAAGCTTTACATGTATATATTCCATCATAAATCTAAAATGCAACTATTATTTAATAGATCCATATTTGAAGCTAATAAGAGATCTTGATAGGCAGTAGTAGGCAGTAATGTAGTACAAAATGCAGGAATTTTGAACAATGAACAATTTTCTTGTTTTTTCTTCATATCTTATCTAAGTTTGTCTCTTAAATTCTTCTTCATTTTCTTAGTTGCTGACCACGACGCTGATAACTTTACCTGTAATCATGTACACGTACAAAAGAATTTAAACCACATAATGTGTGTTTGTGCATGTTTCTGTGTCTGTGAGTTCATGCGTGTCAACCTTGGAAAAGATCGGAGGTCATGGGCTCGTTGATGAGTTCAGGAGCTCCGTCCATCAGAGCCACAGCGGCCTCCAGGTTATCATTCATCATAGCCACATGAAGCGCTGTTTCACCAAAAGCTCCTGAGTGAGAGGATTACAATTTCACAGATTACAACTGGCACTGCTCTTCCCTGAAATAACAATGCACTGGAGTTTACATTCAGAGCTCTGCCTTTACCTCTCTCAAAGATATTAGTGGATGCACAACTTAGCAGTTTCTTGACGCACCCAACACTGTTCTTTTTAGCCGCATAGAAGAGAGGAATGTCATTTATGCTGAGGAAAGAAATATATATATATATATATACTGTATTTAAACAGGTTAGGCTTTACTGCTGCATAAAATAAATTTAGACATGAAAAACAGATTTTTTAAATATACGTTTCTTACTGTTTGGTGTAGAGCAGAAACGTCTCATCCAACAATTCATTCCATCCTTTCTTGTTTTGAAGGCGAAACCTGAGCTGGCTCCACCAATAGTTGAGCTCCCTCGGAGCAGCTCTGACCAGAGATGGAGACATTGACACCTGATGTTCGACTAGAAGGAACAAACAAAAGGTGAGATCCATGTTGAAGACCACAGAGAGAAGCAGTGAATAAAAAAGAATAACAGTGGAATAAAATTAAATGTAATTAAATAAAGGCCTCTAACACAGATTATTTTAGTATCTATTTTATTCAGTTTTCTAAATAAAATGAATTAAAACAACAAAAAAAGAAGAAAGTGTCACAATCTTACCCTTAAACAATAAACGTGCTGCTCCTCAACTTCTGGTGTTACTCTCTCATGACACTCAAAATGTCAAAATTGGGAACAACACCTATGACATGTCCCTGAGGAGAAATGAAATCCCAGTGGCATGGCCATTATATATGGCCCAGTCACAAGGGAGGAGGCATGTGGAGGGATTGAGAATAAATGGGTGGAGAGGGAGGATGAGTGAACAGTGGACAGATAAGACGGAGAGAGTGAGGCGGTAATGAGCTGGTAGACTTTCACCGCAGGTCAAGAATCCCACAGTGAAAGTTGTGCTTTAAGGTTCAAGTCACTATTGGAGCATGAACACCTTTGTCACACTGATCTGAAATTAACGGCTGTATTCTGTTACCTTAAAAGTGAAGGGACAATGGTCCTGACCCTAATTTTAGTATATATCTCTGTTATCAACAGGCCTGTCGGCATTCCACTATCTACCACCAAAACCTGCATGGCCATTATGAAAATTCATGACATGTCAACACATTGTGGTAATTGTTCCTAGTGAACCGTTAAGGAAACCTGTTTGAAAATTGCAAGCACGTAAGTCTGAACCCGGGTTTGTAATTTAAATCTGATATTAAGGCACGATTGTCCAAGTTGCATTATTTCTGTTGTTCTTTTACCGGGCAGATTTCTCCAGGTGAAACCGGGATTGTTTAGTGCAATAAATAGGCACATAATGAATGCTTTTCCAACATGTTGCATCTTGTGCACAGATGCACACCAAACTAGTTTTCATTCACAATGATTTAACATGTTTAGCACCATTGATGTGTCAGCGGGAATGATCACAAACACGATAATTGCACACATTACAAAGACCATAATCATCGTTTGGAGGTTGGCAACACCATGTCACTTTCCTCTGAAGGCTGAAAACAAAGCTGATGGTAATTTAAATTTTGTTTTGTGAAAGTATCATTGTTTATTCCAGGAGAGTTCATTTGGCAAAACGCAACTGGCTGAACCTAAATCACAGATCTCATTTCCACATGTGAATTATTTGTAAACTGCTGCATCAGTCAACTTTTACAACATCTCTGGTTGTCTTGGACGTAGTGTACAGGTGTTTTGCTTTGCCATTTATAGGCCATGACTAACAGGCTGGTCAGCCGCAGGATAAACAGGGTTTAGGACGACTCTATAGGAGGCCCTGATAATGGTTGCAGATGTGGCAGTCATTTAGTATTGTGGAGATAATAGCTGTTTACCAGACGGAGTGCACCATCTTTAAGTAGTGTCATAAAGACCAGTGGTTTCCACTCTGCTAATGTCTTTATAAAGACACAATAACACCATAAAAACATGATTTTGTGGTTTGTGTCTACTGTTTCTGCACATTGGGACCACCAGTTCTTTCACAACACTTTGTTAGTTTGAGTCGGGACACCACAGCAAACAATTATTACAGAAAACCCTCTGGTACATTTACGACAGTTGATTTCTTTAGAGTGACATAACACAACAGAGCTCAATGATCATTATTAAAACAAAAGTATCATATTAACAAAGTAACTTTAGCTCTTTCTCCAATGCAAACTTGAACTTAACCTCTAAACTTCCAATATTTTCAATGTTTTTTTTTCTCAAATTCTCCTTTTGTACCTTTAAGTGAAATTAAATATGACTTTGCCAAGAAACATCATTTTAAAATGTTCTTTTCTTTTTTAAATCACAACAACCCTGAGATAACTTTGTTATGATATGGCGCTATATAAATAAAATTGAATTGAATTGAATTGAATTGAACAACATCAAATGGAAAATTCCACATTATTATGATTAATTCTCTAATTCTCAGTAATTCTGCATTTAATATTTCCAGGGGTAAAAGAACTATTCAGATAGAACAGGTACAATTACCAATACCCAGCACTGTGCTTCAGTACAATTTTGAGGTTGTACAAAACTTTACCTGATTATTTCCATTTTCTGCTCCCCAATATTTCCACTCCACTAAATTAAGTTAGTTAAAGACTGAATTTTACTCCTACTAAAAATATCGCCATTTTGTTCTGAAATTGAGTTAAAGTTTAATTTTCTTATAAAAAGTGAAAGAAAATCTACCAGTGTAATAATTAACTCTTACATAACTCTTTCAACCTGTCCTCTCAGCAAATCTACTAGTTTCTAACTTCAACTTTTGAGATATGTGTCTCATGATGCAAATACTCATTTTCAGATCGTAATTTAAATAAATTAGTTTAAGACAAAAACTGTTGAAACTGCATTGCAAAATAAGATTTTATTACTCAACTCAACATTTTATATAATACTTCAAATCAGTTTCACTTCGACCAACTACAACACAAATGCTGCTCAACATGCATGTTTAAAAATGACCCAGCAGTTTGACATTGGGACAATGGCAGCCGCATCAGACTGACAGAATAATGTGGGGGTTTTGTAAGCAGTCTTGCTATCAGTCCAGATCTGCTGTGATATGAGCAACAGCGGAACATGTGGCAAACCAAGCATCTCTTCTTGGATTGCTGCTGATCCCAGCAGATCCCAAACTCAGATTTTACCCAGATCTGCTGACCTGTGGAACCTGAAGAACATGGAGTTATTTTACATTCTGAAGGTGAAATAAGGGCATCAAGGTGAATATATTGTTTTGTTTTTTTTGTAGCTGCTTCAAAGCTAAAACTGGTGTAAACATTAATGTGCAATGCTTCTCCATGTCGAGAATAAGGTGGCATCATGGAAAATTGTGCCGTTATGAATCATTGTCTATTCATTTTTTGTGTATGCCAAAGCCCAAACTCATCAGGCCACTAGAGATACATATCACTAATAAAACAATGTTAATTTGCAAATACTCCAACTCTAAATTGTCTTTCATTAAGTGATGAAAATATCAATGCAAGTTGTGCTGGCTATGGTCCAATAAAAGGTTTACTTTTCGTTCATATTTTTCACACTTTGTATATGGAGAGCATGTCCGTACATCTAGCGCCATCATCAAGTAACATTTAATTTGGTCAGTAGTTTGGTTAATTACTAAATATCTGCAGAACTAATGACATTTCCATTGACATTTTTAGTTCTAATTAGCAACGGTTAGCATGCTAACACCCTAAATTAAGATGGTGAACATGCTAAACATTACACCTTTGTCATTGTCATTGTGAGCATGTTAGCACGCCAGAAAAAGCATTTAGCAGCCTCCCAGAGCTGCTAGCAAGACTGTAAACTCTTAGTTTTTGCTATGTAATAAATGTGTCCTTTTATTGCATTATGTTGACATATTCACTCAGCGCTAACTGAGTGGCGCTAACATGCACACCTTGGCTACTTGTTTTTATGATTTTCTCTTCATGAGTTACATTTTCATATAATGATTGTCCCCAAATACTGACTGAAACTAAAGTTGAGTTTTGAGTGGCAGGTAAAATACTTACTGGGATAGATAGGATTTCCTAAAATAAGAAGCAAATGCAATATTTTAAATAAAATCATATCATTTATTTTACAAATTTGCACAATTATGGAATAGTGGTGAGCACTCATACAAGTAAACAACTAATAATGTGTGTAGCCTGACACACTTGTCTCAAACACACACACACACACACATACACACACACACGCACATGCATGTGCACACACACACACACACACACACACCCACACACCATCATGTACAGCATCTACCTGATGTACACATTAACACAGCCTCGTTTACAGAACTCACATGTTACAGACACACGGGCACATACTTACTAAGCATTTCGCCTCCTTCCTTCAAGCGTAAATCAGATTAGATTTCGTCCATCTTTCCCGTTTCACACATTCACAATGCTCCAATGACTCAGTGTCTTTATTTTTGCAATCAAACAAAAAGAGGTGAGGTGTGAAAAGTACATAAAGGTGGGTGCTGTTCCGTTCTGTCTTCATCACAGATGGATGTTTGTGTTTGCAGCTGAGGTGAAGATTGTAGTAGTTCATGAGCTTTGTTATCGCTGAGAGAGAGTGAACTGTACAAACAGGGCTGCTCTCAAACCCTGGATATGTCTCTTAAAGAGGGAAAAACATGGCTTACAGTTTTTAAAAGCATCTTTTTGTTTTCTGTTTTGTTTTCCCGATTTCATAGCAGTGATTCATATCTAACCTCAGGGTTTGCAGTACTGATTTTTGACTTGTGGCTTATGGCATTTTGTTGGAACACTGAACAAACTATACATTTTTATAAAAGCTAACGTAACATCTTATAAGGCGAACCATAGGCAGCCAACAGTTTTTATCATTTTGGCGTTTTAAGTGGAGAGGAAGTGATAACTTTTAATACAACTCAAAAAAATATTAGAAAAAGGTTTTGATTGTCTTCACGCAATTCTTTGTGTGGAGAGATCTCCATGAGTATGTTAACAAAAAACATCTTTATATAGTTTTTTTGTACGCAATCGGGGTGGGGAAATTGAAAAGTTTCGGGGGGGGGGGCAGTAGTGAAAAAGAAGGTGAGAGGTAGGGTTGCAGATGGGTGAGGGGAGAAGAAGGCAGACAACAATAGAGTGAAATTGAGTGAAAAACATTGAGGAATCTTTAAAGTCCTCCTTCTCCTCAGCAACTCCCTAACCTCCTTTTGATGTGGACTGCAGCTCCCGTAGTGCATCTCTCCTCTGTTATTTGTCTTGTGTGACTGGCAGGAAGTCCGATCCTCTTTTTCACCCCTTCTGGTTGTAGTGTCGGGTGTATCTGAATACACAGAGTGGCACTCTCTGCTTTTCCATCAAACAAAAGCTGATTCTCTTTTCGTTTTGGCTTACTAATGTGCTCCATTGAAATGAATGGTGCAGAAATCGGACACAACAAGCAGAGGAATGTGAAAACCACAGAAATCCATGGCACAGGTTGTACTGTAGGTGGATTTCACACCTCCACCTGCCCCTGCGTCAGATGGGCCCTGAGCTGCTGGGCTGCACTGACAATCTTCCTCTGGTGTCCCAGCAGGTTCACCCCGAGATTCTGGACGTCTCTGAAGGAGAGAGCAGATGAACCGGGGAGCTTAGTTCAACACGTCGGCTTGTTGTGTGCCCTAACAGATATCCTGAAGGACAGTACTGGTGGGTTTGCATGTGTTAAACAAAAACCTGTGGATTTATCTCTTTAATACGTTGGCTTATTTTTATTTTGTTATTTTGTTTACTGAAATCTTATTTATTTTCCTAGCTGTGTAGTTGCAGGCTTTGAAAAATGTCATACGCAGAGAGTTTTACTTACTAATTTATCATAGTACTTTAAAAAGTAGGAAATGAATGATTTATGAAAATGAACCAAATTTGAATCCAGAGAAATATCATGGTGGCCATTCTTATCCAAAACCTAAAACAATCCTTGATCAGAGACAGGATCTCCCTCCATATATGATCATGTGAACGTGAACCAAATCGCAGACCTACATAATTATTTTTTTAAATTATTATTTCTTGTTAAATTGCTATTTCCAACGGGAAAAAAATTAACATTTAAGCTCAGCTTTACTCAGTTTGTAAAAGTATACAAATAGTTGGACATGAAGGTGTCCAACTAGGTGTTTCAAAAAAGCTGAACCTCAATCTTAGGCTTATATGTCAATATACAAATTGTGTCTACTATTAGTACTAGTCTATTTTGCAAAGAAGTATGCAGTTTGAGAGAGTTCACTCCAGTACATTCTGGAAACATGTTTTCAGATAATCCTGAAGCTTGCTTGCAATAGGTAATCCATCACAGACAACATGCAGTCTGCTTTAAATTGTTGTCAGTGTTGGCTTGGCATGGTCAATCAGTGATAAGAAACTCTGTCTTGGTTGTACCTACCAGGAAACGCTAACATTCACGATTTAAACATTGCCAAAAAGTCTTTCATTCATAAATTATGTAAAACAAACCCAGATGAAAACAAAAGGCTGCCTGAAGGGTGAATCAATCAAACTTTGGATCTGTTTTGGAAAATGGTGCTAAGTAACATAAAAGTGACCAGTCTTCTTCTTTAACCCAAACGTTACAGTAATAACCATCTATACTCACTCCATGGTGAGGAGGCTGACTCTGTCTAACGTGTCCAGGTGGGCCTGATCGAACTCATCCTGATATCTCTCCATCCGCAGCGCCTTCAGCCAATCGCTGACGGTTGCCACTGACGATAAGTCTGTGGGGGTGGGGCTGAGCAGCGGCTGAGAGCAGCTTCTGTAAAGGGGGAAATGTCAAAAAAGAGAGCATGAGAGTCCATAGATATAACTGATAGTTCATCACCTGCTGCCTCTGACATGTCCTGCGTTTTCCGGAAGCTGCTGTCTCACCGAGTTGGCTCCGCCTTGAGGGAGGCTGGATGCCTGATGAGCCGATCCAAGGAGGACAGGAGTGAGTCGAAGCCTGGCCGGTCCCCTCGATCAGCCTGCCAGCACTGAAGCATTAGGGAGTGGAGGGCAGGGGGGCAGTTGTTGGGGGCAGGGAGACGATACTGTTCTGCTACTGCCTTCATCACCTGCGGAGAGAGCAACAGAGAGATTAGACATAAGTAGGGCAGAGGGTGTGTGGAGTCTAGTGTCATTGCTTTACATAAAAAGTCACAAACCACTGAGGGCTTATAAGAGTGACTAAGAGAAAAGTATGCAAATTCTAGCTTTCTGACATTTTGTCTACATTTAAAAGTGTCTGTTAAATAAAGAGGAGGGGTGCAGACACACAATGCAACTTTTATGCAGTATTTTCATTACACTTTTATCCCACTAGATTTCAAAAGAAAATACTACTCTTTACACCACTTTGTTATTATAAGGGCTACTTGACAATGTGCTCATAACACACATTTCACAATATAAAATAGCCAGTGTTAGGAATGTGTTGACCTGAATTCAATGACCTGAATTTAATATTACTTTGTATTCAGTCAGAAGAGATTATTTCATCGTTGATCGTCAGGAAAGACTCTCGGTCATACTCACTTCTTGATTGCTCATGTCCCAGTATGGACGCTCTCCATATGACATTACTTCCCACATAAGTACGCCGAAGCTCCAGGTATCACTAGCCGAGCTGAACTTGCGATGCTGAAAGGCTTCTGGTGCCGTCCACCTCACAGGAATCTTACTGCCCTGATGGAGGAAGGCAGGGAGTGAATCAGCAAATAATGTTACAATGGAAGCACCAATCAGCAGCATTTGAAAACCACACAAGCTCAGTTTTCCAATACGTACCAGTGAGGCAGTGTATGTAGGTATGTTGTGGTCCAGGCCCCTCATGAGTCGAGACAGGCCAAAGTCAGACACTTTACAGACCAGGTTGGAATTGACCAACACGTTCCTAGCCGCCAGGTCCCGGTGGACAAAGTTTCTCTCGGAGAGGTAACGCATCCCTGCACCAATTCCCCTGAGCATCCCAACAAGCTGGAGGATACTGAACTGGCCCTCGTTCTCCTGAAAAGGTCAAGAGGGCAGGATGGCGGCACGGCACAGGAGAAGGGGAGCGGAGAGGAGATGTTTTTGTTTTATAGTGAAGTGAAACGGTGCAGACAGTAACAACATTTTTGGAAATTGTTGACAATGTGTCGCACCCTGAGGAAGGCGTCCAGGGGCCCGTTCTCCATGAACTCAGTGATGATCCTCTCTGGGGGGCTATGAGTGATCACACCCTCCAACTTCAGTACGTTGGGGTGGTCAAACTGTCCCAGGACCCCTGCCTCACTGAGGAAGATCCCCCTCTCTCTGTCAGACGCCCCCCAGCGTAGAGTCTTCACCGCTACCAGCACCTCCCTGCGACCCAGCGGACGGTAGCGGCCTCGAGAAACCTCCCCAAACTGGGCTGAAGTAGAGAACAGGTGGAACAGATTACACTGTGTTGATAGTTAATACATAACTACAATAAGATTTAAAAGAAAAGAGAGTATGAGGTCTACCTGCACCAATCACCTCCTCAATCTTAAGATGAGTGGGATCTATCTCACGGGCAAACTCTTTGACAGCCTCACTGGGGTCCTCGTAAGTGGATGGGTCCACATAATACTTAACTCCACCTGGAATTAAAAGAAAATTTTAAGAAGTCTGGCTTTTAATGCTTTTATTTTTGGCATTTAAACACATTTATTTTCATGACACTTGTTTGGGATGACTTTTTACTGCACAGCAGAGAGAAATCACTCTTCTGCACCATAAAACATACGCAGATGTAGTACTGTATTTCTAAGAATACATAACACATTCAAGATAAGGTCTGTCCCACTCATTCGATAGATGATAAGCCACTGTCTGCTTCTCATGGGTCAAATAGGGTTTGTTTCTAGGGATTTGTTAATTATTTTACATCTATAAAACAACCATAGGTTAAAATGTTTGATAAACAAATATAAATAATAAGTAAATTAAAATTAAAATTAAAATAAACAAATGAAAACGTTGTTAATCACAGAGCTAATAATGAATCATCCACTATGCCTCCAACTAATTTAACATATTAGTTATGATGGGTTGGCATTTTAAACGAAGCACATATCTCAAAAATAAATTTGAACAAAATTACATGAAATATACTCATGTTCACCTCGGTTACTGATGTACCTCTGGAGTCTGTCGCTGTACGGACTCTCCCTCCTCTTACTGCCATGTAAAAACAAACAAATGAATGTGTTGCATGATTAAAAAATTTAAACATAGATCATATGTCTGATCACTTGAACAGATCAACAACTTACAGTACCTGCGAAATACCACCACGACCACGATTGCCGCCACCACCAGGAGAAACGCTGCTCCGCCCATCACTGACCCGACCAGCAGAGGAAGCCGATTCTGGATCTGCTGTGAATGTTCTTCTGCGGGACAGAAAGTGAGAAAACCATCAGCTGAATAGAATGGTGTTTGTGTTTTTAAGAGTACACTCTAAAGCCAGCCATTTTATTTTCACTTACAGTAGAATCTGAATTGAATATTGCACTCAACTACATAATTGCAGTACAGCAAAACAGTTTTCGTAACCCACTTTACTTTGGAGTAAAGTATTATCATTAAATAAAGTCAACTGAAGTGTACTCACGAGGCTTTCTAATAAAATCCAAACACAGTAGCCTTTAAAAGAGCTACCTTTGAATTGCATTCAACTTAATGATCTCACTTCTACCAGGGTAAAAGTCAACCGTACTTCAGTAGTACACAATGTATTCGTGCTCTTTCCTCCTGTATCTCTCTGCTATTTTTCTAATTACTTCTAGCCATGAATGATTCCAAGACTTATTACTAGTAACTATCAAACTGTCCTAATGTTTAGCTGTCATCTTACACTCATAAGTTATCTTTTTCTGTGTATCATTAAGGCCTTCTGCCCTAAGTATGTTAACTTCCACCAGTGTGTTATTTGCACTAAAGCACTCAAAAGCACTGAAATGGATATAACTAGTATTACAGTAAATGAGTGTTGTACCCAGAGGCAGCGTGGTGAAGTAGATGGTGTTGCTGTAGGGGCCGTAGCCTCGTTCGTTTCGAGCTCTGATCTGAAAGGCGTAGATGGAGCCGGGAATCAGAGAGTTGACGGTCACCGTGTTGGTCTCACTGTACACACTCACTGCACTGTCCACATCTGAACCCTGAGGGACGCAGGAGGAGGACATTTTGTGATGACTTTTGTTGGGATGTGCGTGCATGTGTGTGGATGAGACCATTCACTGAGTGTACCTTGTCATAGTATCTAAGCTGGTACTCCAGGATGTCTCCATTGGGCCTGTCCGGCTGAGGCCACGAGAGAGTGATGGAATCTGGGGCTCGGCTCAGCTGGTGCATCATGGGAACTGTACTGGGAACTGTGGGAGACAAGAAGTATTCAGATCCTTTACTTAAGTAAAAGTAGCAATACAACACTGAAAATGTGAAAAGTAACTATTAACTAAAGCTGTCAGAAAAATGTAGCAGAGTAAAAAAGTACATTATTCTTCTTTGAGATATAGTGGAGTAGAAGAATAAAGTATCATGAAATGTAAACATTAAAGTAAAGTTCCTCGAATTTGTACTTTGTACCGTGCTTGAGTAAATGTACTACTAATTTTACGTCCCACTACTGGAGACAACAGATGTATGAGCTGGACTGAAGTTGATGATTGATCGGCTAAGCTCATTCTGATCATACCACAACAATAAAACAGTAAAGTTGTGTTGAAGTTACGGTGACCACAAGGGGGCAGTGTTACAGAACTTGCAGTCCATATTTAGCAGAGCATGAAAGTGAAATAGGAGTTTTTATAGAGCACCAAACAGGATCTGGTTACAGTCACTGTGCTGGCTGGCCAGACCAGTTAAAGGGAACTTTCCGACATTCCTTGCATTTAATCAATAAGCTCTGGGAGCAGACACACACGGGTTTTAGATAATTTAGGTCCACGGAGAGTTCTAATCAATCTTGATGAGTTTCTTGAAAAATTATATAAAGGTGTACTTTGTCTGCACAATGCCCCATTCTCCTTTTCTCTCCCCACACGTCTATACTTTCATCTGTCTTTCTATCTATCTTTTTGTCTTCCCATCTCTCATTTGTCCCTTTCTTCCTCAACAGTGACTATAATGGGATGTGACAGGATATTGTAACCTCGAGCAACCTCCTGTCCAGAGAGCAGGAGCAGAAAAGATGCAGGAGAAAGAGAGAGAGAGAGAGAGATACAGAGAGAGAAACCCCAGACGGAAACACACACACACAAACATCATCAGAGCATCTCTTCTCTTTCATGTCATCTTTTTCATCCTCTCTGTCCCCTGCTCACCTGACTGGCTCGTTGTGAAATTGATGCTTGTGTATCGAGCTGGAAAAGGACTCAAAGCTGACACTTCATTCATGGCTTGCACCTGTCAATAAGAAGAACACACAGCTGTGACATCTGAAGCTTTTTTTTCTATTTAACTTTCACGGCATGCCTCCGTGTTTGAGAAACAAAGCCTGAAATATGCAGCTGTGCTGGCCAGTCAACAAACACCAGTAAATAGAAAATATCTGCCTATTATGAATAAGAAATAGGCTGTGATTTAGTTGAGCTACTTCAAGCTAAATAATAAATGTTACTGTGTATTTGCTGATGTGGAGCTTATGGCATAATACATCCTCCTCTGTGGCTCCAGGAAAGGTTTCACCCTTCATTATAATTTCTTAAAAACAACTTCCAAATAGCCCCAATGATCTAATGATCTAGTCCAAACATTCACCAGTAACACAGAATAGCAAAAAGTGCAGTTTAAAACAGTTATTACTGTAAAACCAACTCTCATAGACAATTTTAGACTATTTACAAGGTGATAACAGAGAGTGTTTTGTACCTTTAACAGACACAGTACCTGTATGAGATAAGTTACTCTGGTCAGCAGGTTGTTCAGGGTGACCTTGGTTTGTTTCAGGTTTGTCTGGGAGGGGCTGAAGGTGACGCCCTCCCCACACCAGGAGCACGACGCCGGGTTAGTGAAGGTAGCTGAGGGGCAAATGCGACACACCACCCCATACCACACTTCGCTGCGGCCTCCCATGTCCACTGGAGGGCGCCACCTTAAGGACACCCCACCATCACCACTCTCATACTCCCAGGACAGAGAGACCGGAGCAGACGGAGGAGCTGCGGAGAGATAAAGAGAATGGGAGGGGTTTGACATACATAATGTAAGTGGTAGACACTTAGATGGAAGCATCTGCTGAAAAGTTTAAGATCTGAAAAAAGCTGCATACTAGCAAAAACATTTAACCAACTAAAGTAATGGAAAGAACTTACTAACTTAAAATAAAGTTTGGCAGTGACACAATTAAAACCAAGTGAGCAGAGAAACTAAATACTTAATTCTAAATACTAAATGATCCTTAAATTGTTATAAACAAAAAAAGGTATGACTTTATGGTCACTGATTGAGGTTCTCACAGTCTAAGTAAAGGATAAATGACCAATGAGGCCCCTTGAATGCCTCCCAGAGAGCCAGGCATCAACAAACAATCCAACAAAGCTCACTTGTGCAGGCAGAAGAGTTGGCATCACTGGCTGCCCGGTAAAAGCCGCTGCGACATTCACACACACTCGATCCCTCCTGGCTGGTTCTGCTGTTGGAGGGACACACCGAGCAGGGACCAGAGCCCGAGACAGATTTGAAGTAGCCCACTGGACAAGCTGCAGAGAGACACAAAGAGACACAAGGAGGATTGAGCTTCATTCTCGATTTGCAGTCAAATTAATAAAGTGATCACTTTTACTGATTACTGTAACACATCTTCACCCAGACAAAAGGAACAAGTCAGAAATAGATTTGCAAGAAATCTAGGAAGATTTGGCTTTACATTTACCATAAATCTATAGTATTGTTTAAACCCAGAAACAATAGGGTGGGAAAATAAATGAGCAAATGAAAAGTTTCATAAAAAGCATAAAAGTTAAAACTGCCAGTAATTCTATTTGCAGCTGAAACACATAAAAACATATTAGTATCAGTATCAGAGCTCAGGTCACTTTTTGACCTTGGAGAAGCAGTTGACAAAACGATCTTAACTCAAGGTCCACTTACTCGCTTGCTCTAAAACCATCTCCAAATCTCCGCTGAATGAACTTGCAGTTCTGGTGAAACACAGTATTTTGGCAGTATCGTGTAAAATACACTGTATGTTTAATTCTAATTTGTCCTGAATTCTTGTTTTGGTCCGTTCTGTCCAGGACAAAGTCAAACACCAGAAACTATTTTTGGGTAAAGCATCAATTTCAGCTTGGCTTGTGGTCCCCTTTGAGTCAAAAGTTCATTTAAAACATAGCAGCCTGTTGTTTGCTGTTGGCTTTGTCCAGCACAGTCATTTACTTACAGAGGAAGTGACCCACGTTAGCAGAGAATGGCAGAACCATCAGTCGCACACAAGTTCAAAATGGCACACTAATATCAGTGTTTCAATTAAATAATTTGACACTTTGGAAAATAGACTTATTTGCATTCTCACAGAGAGTAAGAAGAAAGGATCGTATACCTCTCATGTTTGTATAATAAATATTTAGCAAGCAGCCGACTAGCTTAGCTTAGCACAAAAACTGGAAACATGGCGAAACAGCTAGCCTAGCCTCTATGTGTAATTTTTACACTTTGGTTTTTGTACAAAAAATAGCTATAGTTATAGCATGTTAATTAGTGATGACTTTGTTAGATTAAGACAAAGCCAAGCTAGCTGTTTCGCATATGCTATTCTAAGCTAAGCTAAGCAGCTGGGAACAGTGTATATTAATAATACATTAACAATAAAGTTAAGCATGCATTTCTTCTCTCTTTCTTTCTCTCTCACACACACGCACATTGAAAATACCACTTGAACCTGCAGGCTTTTATCTTGAACTGATGTGTTTTACTGTGGAAAATCTGTGAAATGTGCCAATTGTTAATGTCACCGGCAGGACAGCGGAGCACTGAGATCACCGTAACACACTTGACTCCATGCTGCTGCCTGCCAGAGCCTCGTCCTGAGCAGGACTATGAGAACATCGAGAGCAGTGCCTCCGGGTTGGTCTGCTTCCATTTTCAATCTGTTTGTGTGTGTGTGTGTGAATGCCTAAAGTAGTGTCAGCTAAAGGTTGCATCATTCAAAAAGAGGTCTTTGTCTGTAAGCTAAATGTAGAGTGTGTGTCTACTCTCATACAGTGAGGCTTTCTTGTATCTCTGAGTGTGTAAATGGCACACCTGATAACACCTGACAGCAGCTTAAAAGAAAGATCCTCTCATACGTGTTTAAACAGAATAAACACGCTCATAGAGCTGGAGAGGATGAGAAGGACGTGTCTGTTCTTTATGGTCAGAGGGAGTGAACCCCTTACTTTATATAACCTTGTCAAGAATGATGATGTACTATGTCTTAAATTGGACACGCCGTGTGTGTGTGTGTGTGTGTGTGTGTGTGTGTGTGTGTGTGTGTGTGTGTGTGTGTGTGTGGATGCATGTGTGTATACTAGACAGGGTTGGGGCAGCGTGGGAGTGAAAGATAAGAAGGTAAGAAGTGAAAGAGGGGAAACATAAACAGATAAAAGGGTTTCTGTGTTCTCACTTGTCTCAGAGAGCTGGCTTTGCTTTCAAACAGGTGTGAAGAGGGAGGGAAAAAGGAGACAGAGAGAAGTAAAATGATGTTGAGAGATCACACAGGGAGAATAGACCAGAAAAGGGGAAGAAGTGGACATGGAGATGGATGTCCCAAGACAGATGTAGGATGAACAGTAGGATTATGTATATGAGCACCAGATGATGGAGAGCGAAATACCCTCCTTCCTCCATCTTTTATGTCCCGGCTGCACATTTGCTGCACATTATCAGACGTGTTCTCTTACAGCTCTGACACAAAACATGACTTTGCTACAAAGCCTCTCATCGCCAACGACGAGCTCCGGCATCAACTCCGGCAAGAACCCTCCCTCCTCCTCCCATCCTCAATCCACCTGATTACAACAGCCAATGACTCTGCCCTTTGCCCTCTCGCTTGATCTGCCATCACCACTCCACCCCCCTCCCCGGCTACATTCGTGCACCCATCGTTCACTCCACTGCCGAGCTATAAAGTAGATATCTCATGGCCATTGTGAACAGAGGCACACAGACCTTAACATCAGGACACGCAGGGAAGTAAAGAGAGAGTTACAGTGAGGGTTGGTGATAAAAATCCACTGACGAACAAACTAACAAGTAGACATGAGTATTGTGGTGTATTACAAAAACAATGACAGACCCTAAGTAATGCCTGTTTACTGAATCAGCTTACAAATAAGACCTGACGTGATTATGCGACTACGCGATTAAGCGAATATTCGATTGTCAGAAAATTATTCTGCAACTTCAAATTTGAGGCTTTTCTGCATTTCATCCTTGTAAACTAAATATCTTTGGGACAGTCAAAGCAAAATGTCAGGCTGAGCTCTAGGAAACTGAGATGAGCATTATTCACTTAAACAAAATGATAAATCGTTTCATAATAACGATGAAAAATAATCATAAGTTGCAGCTTTATTCATTCATTTTTAGGGGCTACTGCCAAAATACTTGATCAAAAAATCTGATTAATATAGATAGATAGACAGATAGACAGATAGATAGATAGATAGATAGATAGATAGATAGATAGATAGATAGATAGATAGAAAGATAGATAGATGAGGAATAGGATTATCTTAGCAAAGGCTACACGCAAAGAAAAATAAATCATGTAAACAGATAAAAATACAATTGAAAACTAAATTAATTTTCGATGAGATAAACAAAAATAGAAAGAAGACATCAACGAAGTGAGTAATTTGACGTTAACATAATACTTGTGTATGTAGATCACTGACCCAATTTCTCTCTCTTTTTCTTTCTCTCCCTGTTTCAAGCACTCATTCCCTCTTTTGGCTCCCAGCATAATCTCTCTCCCTCCCTCTCTCTCTCCCTCCCTCTCTCTCTCTCTCTCTCTCTCTCTCTCTCTCTTTCTCTCTCTCTCTCTCTCTCTCTGACACACACATGCACACACAGATACACAAAAGCTCGGTCACAGATGCGACCACACAACAGGAGAGATGGGTACACATGGTTCCAACTGTAAATGCCTTCCTCCGCGTCTCTCCATCCTTCATTTTCTCTACATTCTGTCACTGAGTCCAGAAACGAACAGACACTGAATCACACACACTCTAATGTCATCCATTTCTATATATGCTCTAACAGCACACGGCCATATGTAAAAAAAAATATGAACAAGCAGCTTTTCATAAACAACACAAAGACGGAAGGTAGGCTTTATTTAAACAGAAGATACTTTTCTCTCAGGAGATATTCACACATCCAACTATCTCAGATGCAGGTGTGCTGGAAAGTGTCACTTTCGTTTTGAGAAAAGAAGATCTCGCACACTGCTCTTGCTCAGCATCGCAATTTATTGATCATACTTAGTATGAAATTGTGATGCTGAGCAAGAGCAGCGTCTACGGAGGCAGCTTTTTGTAAGGCAAACATCCATGTGAAAGAAAAACTACGTTCGACAAAACAATCCCATCTCCATTTACAATTAGAAGATTATATAACGCAAATTATACTAATTGTAGATGAAGTTGTAATTTTATGTCTACGTATACGCTCTGTTTTCCATTACAATTTTCAGTGTGTGAACTCTTTTTTTTTTTGGTGATAAGGGTCTTTTTGGTTCCAGAGTAGAGTCACGCATCGCAGATCTGACATGTTGAATTATAGCCACTTGCATGCCACAGAAAATACCAACATGGGTCCAAATTAGCTCAAAGCCCATTTGAGCATTTGGCACTAATCCTTGTCCCAAATCCTCGGCAGTAGCTTAATATTCAGGAGGAGTCAAACAAAGGAAGAAGCTTGTTTCAAAGGATGTACAGCCAGCTCGGACCAGCTCGGGGAGCCCAAAATTAAAGCACTGTTTCATGTTTGGCTGAACAGGTGTAATTGTGTCTCATGCTCGGCCGTGCCTCCGTCTGTACCCTCCGCCTCTGCATCTCCCTCGTGGGATGCAAATGTCAAAAGAGGAAAACATCCTTCTGTTATTTGGCAGTAAAATAAAATATTAGCAGGCAGCTGCTGCTTGTCGTCTGCCTCTGTCCTTGTCATTTTTCAAAAGACTGAAGATGAGTTTTTATCCCAAACTGAGCTTTGACTGTCACAGTGGTCAGAAGAGGCTGGATGTTCTTTTAGACTTGTTTTATGAATAATTGACAAATGATCTTTTAATGTGTGCCAACTGTGTTTTTGTAAGTGTTTGATGTTTCAGTTGACTGCTTAATTTATCATCAGTCGAACTGGTGGAGTGTTGTTTTGGTGAGTCTGAATTATGAGAATAATCAGGCATCATACGTGGTAGATTAACAGGGGACTATAAGGTTTTCACACTGGTTCCTCTGGTGTGTTGTTGTCATTTCTAGTGATTCATTTTCATTCAACAGATGGGATCTTCTGATCTTACAATGGGTCAAAAAACATATGATAAAGTTGATATTACATGCTTGTTATTACAAAGGCCCTAAAACCTACTTCCTCAATCAGCTTCTAACTCTTAGCGAAGGGGTCCAACATAAACACACAATATTTTGCTGAAGTTACAAAACTTTGGGTTATTTCACATGAGAGATATTTGTTCCCCAATGTACAAAGCTAGCTTAGGAGCACACATAACCCATCAATACAATGGTTGGGGGTTCAATCTCTGGTCCTCCTGTCAATAGTTCACATCAAACTGTCCTTGAGAAAGACACATAACCCCAAATTCCTCCCAGTGTGTTTAGGGAAACAAGCCTAAGACCTTACTGAGTTCATTGTTTTCAACTTGATGCTAACGTGAACACGCCAACATACTCACAATTACAACGTTAATATGCTGATGTTTAGCAGGTATAAAGTTTTACATGTTCACGATCTTAGTTTAGCGTGTTAGCATGTGTATGTCTCATGCCTGTATGAAATTTCATGGCAATCCATCCAATAGTTGTTGAGATATTTCAATCTGGACCTTAAATGTCTCTTTGCGCAAATGTTAATGCTAAATGATTTTAATGTAAAAGGTAGTTTTGCTGGGATAAAAGAATGCTAGTTCACTCATGCAGTTGATGTCTACCATTTTTTTCCTGCTTTAAAAATCCATGCCATATTAATCCACTTTCACAAATAAAGCAATATATTTAAAAGGACCCTTGTATCTTAAAAAAAAGCTATTAGTGCTGTGTGTAGTTAAAGGCAATCAATTAACACTGATATTCCTTTTTACATGAGACTAAGAGAAGGAGGGATTCCCTTATTTATCCCAAAAAATTATGACTTGCTTGAGGGGGGAAAAGCTGCGCTGGGTGTAGTATTCTCACATGGATATCAAACGGCATTAATTTACAGTGTAGTGATTCAATTAAATAGCAAGAAAATACATTAATACATTAATGTGCAGTAATGTGTTTAATGAAATGTATGTTAGGGTTAAGATGACACACCAGAAGAAAAAAAAAGATGGCACCAGAAAAACTATAAACATTTTGCAGAATGGTCTGTCTTTAATTACGGCTTCCAACCAGTGCACATGTTTAGCGCAGTATAACCTATCATTTGCTCACTTTGTGCTATTATTAAATGTCCTTAATTCGAACAAAAACAAAATGTTCACGTTTTAATAATTAACAAAGTTCGGTGCTCCACTTTCTGGTGAGAACAAGGATCGGCTACTGTTAATAATCCTTGTAAACTGCATCGCCAGCTAACCATCTGCCTCTTTTCTCAACATTCCCAGGGAGCCAGGGAGGACAACAATGTAATGATGCCAGTCCACATCATTAGTCAATGAAGTGATCAACAAAACATAATCAAATGAGAGTTGGAACAAAAATCCGGAGCAGCGTGGGCAGCTATGCGTTAGATCATTCATAGACAGTCGGTGGAAGCTTTTGTTCCGGCAGCTGAGGAGTTCTGAAGCGTGATTTGTCAGTAAATATCACTCAAATGCAGACAAACACAAGTGGCGGGGCCGAGTGCAAGATGTAAAGCATAAGAGCATGAACACATTTCACAGATGACTTAGCAGGATTGGAGGATTAATTGTGCTGGAGTTAGTTGGACTTTGAAGCCCCCCAAAGCACCGAAGCTGAACAATTTTGGCCATTGAAATTCCTGGTAGACTACTTTTTTTTTTTACTGTAATCCTGGAATTTACAGTCCTCAGACATATGTGGACGGAGTGGAAAGTGCATATCAGGTCTATGGCAAGATACACTTGTGCCCACAAAGAGACACACACAAGCGTCCACTCTTCCCTTCACGCTGTCAGAATTTTTTGCCCGCTCACTTCTTTAAGTCATTAACTTGCATCCTCCTATCTTTCACTCTCCCTCCACCTCTCCCTGTTTCCCCTCCACTCCCCCTCTCTCCCCCTGCGGTTTCTGTCACTTGTTCACAGACGAGTGGCCATTACATCGTCATGACCTAAATGTGTCACATCCCTCTCACTATGGCTCTCTCCCTCTCTCCCTCTCTCCCTCCTCCAGCTCTCTCTCTATATCCCTTCCTGTCCGTCTGGACATCTCTCAAATTATTATTATTATTTTTTTTTACCCCCACTTACACCCACTTTCAGAAGTGAAAACGCTTTCGACCAGTTTTGAAATTGCTGACCCTGCCTGGCTCTCAGCTATGTGCTTTTCTATATATGTAGCTTCTCCCTCCTCCTCTCCAGTTAACAGTGAACTATCAATATAGCAGCTCTGTATTCCTGCACGTATGTGTCTGTATGTGCAAATGTTACGTCACTTCAGATGCACTGTATGAATATAATCCTGCCTCTCCCCTTCTCATCTCATCCCGACCTGACCTGCCTGCCCTCGTTTCCCTCTGGCCTCTACATCAAACACAGTTATGTATCAGACTGACAGCAGCTCCTTTCCTTATTGATCCAGACGCTTCGTATCTCAGGAAATACCAAAAAGAGAACTGACAGGAAGTCAAAATTGGCCCAAAAGAATTACTGATTACCAGTATTTTCTTATGGACATTTTAGTTTAGTTGAATTCAGAATCACAACTTTGTGCATTTAATGGGGAAATTCACTGTAAAACAGGAAATAATGAGTATCACCATTCTAACATGAGAGAACATTTGATATTTTATCTGTAATGACCTGAGTGAATTCAAAATTCAACATGTACACATGCCATGCCTTGTGTTCCTTCATAAAACCCACTGTCCATCTGACCTATTGTATGCCCGGTCAGTACACTAGCTATTGTTCTAACGTAAAATAGATAAGACTGACGATGTGTGCTGAACAGATAATCATGTCACCAAACTATCTGAGAAGTAATACGAGGAAGCTTCAACAGGCAGTCTAATGAAAAGACATTATCTAGTTGCATTATGGGAACTCTAGGAGCCAATGCTTTTGGATTAACCCAAACCTAAACCCAACTTTATAGAAGCATTACTAAATTGCTTTTGAGTGCTTTTGTTAACCATTATCATAAGGCTGTAATACTGTAGCAACTATACATTTTATTAAATTAACACGACATGAGCATGATGCAGAGATTATCCACCTCCACAGGAATCCAGCTGATCAGTTTCCCTCAGACTTACCCAAGCAGACAGATCCATTGAGGTTGGGCTCATAGCCTTCATCGCAGACACATCCTCCGACAGGAACCATCCACTCGCCTTCAGCATTGCAGTGCATACGAGGGGGCAAGCCTCCTTGTGCTTTACTGTGGGGTACACAGGTCCCGCTCACGGGAACTAAGGCAGTCGGTTCCGCCCCTGAAGGAGTCGCTGGGTATGACGCCAGGTAGAGGCTGGTGACTGGACAGCGGCGGTAGAAGATAGACACACCCATGAGGGAAACACAAGCTCCACTGTCGACGATTGCCAGGACAAATCTGAAACGACGGTCAGATGTTGAGATGAAGAACATTCAGACACTTGGGAGTGATGACGTCAGTAAAACATAAGCAACACAGTGATGATTACCCATTGCGGGTGAGTGGAGCAAAGCTGCGTGTCTTGATGTTGATTCGGCTGTATCTGTTGGGCTGATACTGGTGAGGTGAACTTGGCTCCACCTTGGAGAAACTCTTATCCGCTGCGATGGTGTCGATCTTCACCCAGCCCTCCCTCGTGTCCTTCTCTCCGGCGGACGGCTGCATTGAGGAGAGAACAGAGTGGACAGCAGAGAGAGGAGGGAAAGATAATGAGTGGTCAAGAGAACACAAAATAACATGGAGAGGATGTGTGGTTGACAGGAAGGAAAGAAGTAAACAAGCGGAAAATTATGGACGTTAAAATAAGCTGGTTGATAGATGAATAAGGATCGGTGTATACAGTACATTAAATCAAAAGGAAAGAACTGAAATAAGAGGGAAAAAGGCAAGATGAGAGACAAGCTCAGAGTTTAGCTGTGTTGTTCCCAGGCACATTTTAAGATGAAGTAGTTTAGTGAGAAGAGTAAACGTTGACTTAGATGTAAGCAGGTCCCAGTGGGGGTTCCTGCTCAAGTCCCTGCAAAGACTTTCAGTGCTGCAGTGCTTCCTGCTCTTCTGTGACTCTCCTCTGATTCCTCATCAGGCTTTGATTTGCATTTTTAAAAAAGCATCTCACTTCCCAAAGGAGAAATGCATTCATCTATACAAATACTGCATCCCTTCCTGTGACTGCGACTGCAAATGTAGCTCGGGCAATTCAGACTCAGTAGTTCAACATATCCCAGAAAAAAAGAAAAAAAAGAAAAGTAAATGCATAAATAAATAAAACATCGTTGGACAGTTAATGTCAGTAAATAAAAAACACATGAGGTTCAGAGAATTTCCTGCAATAAATGTAAACTGGTCAGTGGTGTATATTTTATGCCTTAAAGATGTAATTAGTGGGACTGAAGTGACATTTTGGGAGACCACAGTTTTAAAAAAAAATGTTCTCAAGTAAGTGCTTCACACCAGTGTGGGCTAAGGAGGCCATCAATCTCAACAGCTTTTCTTGGCAAAACAATACTCAGGATGATTACACAATTTCTCCTTATCCTGAGCGGAGGAGATGTGAGCTGTGAGGTTTTGCTGCGCTGGTGTGACATGAGCGTAACATCAATGAAAATTGCATTTTACTGTGGTTAATGACTCTGTCTGAAGGTTGATCGCCTCAAGCAGAGACGAAAAAACTGAATAATGACAAAAATAAGAGGAACTAATTCTTAGATCATGAACCTTATCTGCTGAACATTTTAAATTTCCAATTTGTTTACAAATTCTGTGTCTATGAGGATGCTGAACTGCACCATTAAAACTTAAGAAAAGTCTTAACTAATAAAGATTTCAGTAATGTGTAATCAGAAATATCTGATTATGCTAATCTAACTGGCTCTTTTTAGTTATTTAGTCTGACCTTAGACATATAACATGTTGACACATAAAAGTTGGAAAATAGCTTACCTGGGCTTGTCAGAGGAGGCATGTACTGAACTTTTATAACTTTTATTACTTTTATGATCTAGACACAATTTCTTCCTGGGAGTTCATTCTCTTAATAAGAATGTAGACGGATATTTGCTATGTAAATACATGGTAATTGCATGGTAATTACACTGCAGCACATCCAGTGTTAATATTCTGCCTCACCTCAGCTACCCAGGTCCTCTCCAGCTCTCTCTGGGTGTCAGCCTGTTTGTAGAACAGGGTGAGTGTCTCCCGGCAGGTGGGCGACGGGGATCGCAGGCTGGCGCAGTCACGCACAGAGAAACGCAACGTGACAAACACCCGTGGAGCAGAGTGGCGGTAAAGAAAGGGCGTAGCCAACCAGTTGTCTTGCTGACGGGGATTTTGGTTGACATTGCAGACCTCGAAGGTTCGTATGAGCTTTCCCCGGTCGTCCAGGACGCTGACCTCATCCCACTGAGAGCAAGAGAAACAATATCATGAGCTTGTGTAAACTGTGTTTTGTAAAAGAGAAACATGATCTTAATCAGGGAGCTCTAGTATCAGCTTGTATAAACTTTAAAAACCCTGTTGTCTTTACGGTTTGCCCACAGTTATGAATCTTCCTTGAATCTTAAAAGATGGTTTACATGTTACAAGGTAAATATTAAGCATATTGCCAGTGTTGCTGACATGTGGGTCCTGTCCTTTGACATCCTCATCTTTAGTGAGATAAGTATCGTAGAGTATTTGTTTTGTCCTGATATAACACACACACACACACACACACACACACACACACACACACTAGTATTGAAACCACAAGTGAAAAGCTGTTCTTTACTGTCCCCAATGATGTAAGTCATCTCTATGTCCCCGTTATCCACAATAGACTTTCCACTGTCTAAAAAGGTAATCAATGATTATAAAACCAGTAGTTAATTTAACCATATGGGTCATTGATTTTAAAGCATAACACATTTCAAGTGATGCAGACAAAACTGCAGTAATACACAGAACACAATGTTTTCAAAGGGACTATTTCTTCAATACAAAATACTTCCAATGAAAACACTTTTTATCCAGAGCAACAAGGACACTTCTGAAAAGACATGTTGATATTGAATTTCCTAAATGTGTTTTTCAAAGCTACGAACACCACAAACACAATTCCATTCACCTCCATTATATTCACATTCACCTCACAGCAAATAAAACCAAAAGTCTTCGCATGGCACAACAAGCGGTAAGAGAGGAAGTGGATTCAGACAGCAAAACAGACATCAAGTAAAATGTGATGTTGGCATGTTTCAATTTAATATTTTCAGTAATGTATAATACATTATTATAAATATTGTATTATACTTTTTAAAAGTAAAATTCAAGCACTTCAAGGTTCCTAAACCAAAGGTTTCTAGATTCTCAAAGCCCAATCTAAATTGGTAACTATAAATGACAGGAGATGCCAAACAAAGATGATGACGGGATTGTTTCATTTCAGATAGTAAAAGATTAGATTTAGATTTATAGATCTCCAGATTATGTTGAAAATCAAGCATTTTTCAAAGAGTTTATTCAAATTCAAGCATATTCCTTGCCTTGAAAACATAACATTTTCCAAACTTACAAGACTTTGTAGAAACCCTAATTATAATAAAAAAAGTATTCAGCTTGATAAAGTGACATGTGGTTAGTTTTTCTCTGTTTCATTGTTCACATGTGACGGGTGGCCGACACTTGTGTGTCCGACTTGCGGCAGCTGCTACGTAATAAAACAAGCAGATTTTGAGGGATTTTAGGGAATCTGAATACTTGCACAAACGGATTTGGACACGAGATGTTCGGCAAAATATCGAGCAGCACAGAGACATGACTCTGAATGAGGCTGTGTCACATGAGTCAAAATGTAAATGGAGTCGCAGGGTTTAGTTTCACCAATTATACAGTACGGTGCCTCTAAGGATGAAAAGACTCTGCTTTAAGCCTGTGTAGCTGTGAGTGACAAGCAGGGCCTTTTCTGTTGTAACACAGAAGAATTATGTATTAGGCCTCATCATCATTATTCTCCCTGCAACAATGGCAAGAGGACAAAAGGTCCTGACACCCTATCAGGGTGCATTTGCAGTGTGTGTGTTTGTGTATCTCTACATGCTCATGTCTCTTTCTCTGTGTGGTTCTGACAGCCAGTACGAACCAAAAATCTTTGCAGCATTCATATGTGGTCAAATTGGAATAATGATAAGATCAGTGAGCAGATAGAAAGAGTCGGAGGCGCTGTCAGTCGAATGGAGTGAAAGGACAGTTTTCTCTCTCACAGGCCGTGATTCACTCTCTGAAGGGAATCGGATGGAGGGGACAACAGGGAGCACATGGTGGGTGTGGGGATGCAGATGGGGAGCAGGGATAGAGAGGAAAGTGAGGAGATAGTAAACAGAGAGTGTACGTGTGTGGGGTTTTAGTGTGACAGAGTGAGGCAAAAGCCTGACCATGTGGACTTTCGGGATGATGGGGCCGTGTGTGGCATTGCGTGCAGTTGGCTTCTGTACCTTTATGAAAAACAAAACACAGCTTTCAATTGTTTTCTGACCCCAAACCCAACAGCCCCCCCTCCCCTCCTCTCCTCCTGTTTCGTTTTCTGAAGCAGATTGGGGAGGGGTGGATGAAGCATTGGAAAAAAAAAAGAAAAAAGAAATAGGGACAACTCATCTTCGTGATTTAATTTGAACCGAAATGCCAGAGAGCCAGAGAGCAATCTCTCCAGTGACAGAGGGCAGGGAGGGGCAGCGCCTCGGACACAACCGCGGACACGAAGAAGCAGAGAAAGGCACGCACAGATACCCCAAGACATATGCCTGTGCACACACACACAAAGCAAACACACAATGGAAGAATAGCGAGTGAAAACAAGGGGAGGGGGAGCAAAGACTACTGTAAGAAGTTGAGAGTCTGGTGGTTTGACACTGAAGGGAAATGAGGGGTAGGGTAGAGATTGAGTTGGGGGATAAAAGGAAGAATATGAAGCAGAGACCCAGTGGCTCTGGGACTGTGAAGGGCAAAGGAAAGAAAGATTAAAAGAGGCAGAGACAAAGAAGCAGAGGGGCTGCATGTCAGTACATTAAAAGAATGGAAAGACGGTAAGAGAGCAAGAAGAAGCAGGAGGAGAGCGCAGTGAAGAACACATCCACAGAGCCTCAAGCAAAAGAAAAGATGGGATGTGAAGAGAAAAATGAGGAAAGGGTTAAAAAAAGAACACACACACACACACACAGCCCCCCCCACCCCCACTCTTGGTCTGTCTTTCTACTTCTCTCAGCTTGATGCCCCGGGTCAAATAACCATATCTCCATCGCAGAAGCACTTCTTATCCAGGGACCATAAAGAAAGAAAAATCTCATGCAAATGCTCGACCTGCTCACACACAACACACACACACACACACACACACACACATGGATAGCCTCCCTTTTAGCAGCAGCCATCATGGTTCACAAATTCCTAACGCATGTGGAGCCCTAATTAATCAAACATCATGTACAATTATGGGCCAACACTGGAGGCCAGACTGTGGTGATAATAACGTTTAGTGTAAGGTGAGATAAAAGGCTCCATGCGAGTGTGTATGGTTGCCAGATGTTGGACAGAGACTACTGTATTTCCATTCTGTACATTTTGAGCTGCCAACATGTGAAATTCTGGTGGTAGCTGGTCGTAACTGTTGCCTCACAGAACAACTGTGTGTAAATGTAGCTAATTTCATTTCATGCACTGTTTGATACTGTATATGTATATATCAGAGGTTCTGCACATATTGTCCACGTATGGATAGAGTCTAAAGAGTAATGTTGCTCTGCGCTGGGAGGGTAATTGGCACAAGTCCCGTCTGGCAGTTTCTCACATGTAATTTGACTGATTATCTCAAAGATGATGACAATGAAGACAATGTATGTGTAATTATGAGCCATATTAGAACTGAGCCACAATCACTCGCAGATGACTGAATTTAACTGACCCTGGAGTTGACCCTGGCACAGTCACGCAAGTACACACATGCACTCTCACATGTAAACCCCCCCCCCCCCCCCCACACACACACACACAAACACACACTTATTTACACAGCTCAA
>JAVQJL010048440.1:0-47370 GCA_036024295.1 Nannoperca obscura
CAGTCGCTCAGCACCACCATTCCTCACTCGTATGAAGCCCCGGTTCCTGGATGTCTAATTATGCTCCCGAATCAACAAGAAATAACCTGTCAAACAGCAGACGAGTGGATCCAAATGGAATGCAACAAAATTCCCCCCCCCCCCCCCCCCCCCCAATTTAGTAGCGTCTCTGCTACTCAGAAAGGCTGTTATTGCCAAATCCTTGACAATCTCTCCCCCTCACCCTCCCCATGCATGTTGTGGTGTTGGAGACGCCTTGGGAGGAGGCAGAACCCACTGACAGGATTTCACTGGACCAACCTGTAGCTCTGTTATAGTGCAGCTTGGAGTTAACTAGATATGAGTGCACCCCTTTTCCTCCGCTGGTGAATCATGCATTCCTAATGTTGGAGGTCAGCATTAAGGGAGGACTATAGCTCCAGACACATTGATGATTGTGTAAAATATAGCTGTAGTTGATTGGGTGATTTTTTCTCTTTAAGGCCTGTGAAGGCTTTCTGTGAGTGATCGTTCTCCAGAGACGTATATATTCGTTGCAGGAAAGGTCACAACTGAGCGCCTGCCGAGTGACATGAGAAAGAAAGTGAACAGGGTCAAAAGCCTCTGGCCAGGTGCCAAAGGAAAATACAGGTTTCAGTGAGAATGACTGTGGTACCTGAGAGTGAAAGTTAACCACACAGGGAAAGTTATAGCCTTCCTCTCTGCTTCTGTCTAATGCTTCCCCCTCTGCTGTTTCTCTGGTTACTGGTTGAAAACATGAGGCCTTATAGAGGTGTTCTGGGATTTGGTTCACCATTACACTGTGCATTTGAAACATCTGCATTTGATTGACACATGAAATCTTTGTTATCTCTAGATTACCTTATCATGTGAAGGCCTGAGGAAACTCAAACCTTCCTGTACATGCTGACATGTTACCTCATTGGTGATAGTAGCCAGCACGTCCAACCTCCATCCACCTACTCATCACAGATACTAAACAATATGTGGCCTAAGCAGATGAAGAGCCTCACTAGTGAGATATGGCTGTGCTGTCAGCAAATGGGTGACGGTGCCAGGTGAACATATGGAGAGCATCAAGGCATGCTGCTCGCAATGTTTGATGAAGTCAATGTTTGTGTTCTGTCAGCAGTATATTCTTCTTGGCCCCTTTCCCCTGGGGCTCCTTCTGACACATATGGAGGTAATTTGTTAAAAGTGTTCAGCAGAGAAAGAAAAAGGGGAATTGGCCATGGAATTTTAGGGTTGAAAATGAGAGGTTGGGACTGGGTAGGGGTATACGTCTTTGGGGGTACAGAGAATAGGGGTTTGTGTGACAAATGGCTTGTAAAGAACTTCAAGTAACATGCTAGTGTGTGTTTAGAGATTTTATGGAAGTTTCTACATGACTGTGACCTCAAATAGAAAACAATACTAAAAGTATGCAGCCCCACAAGTAGAGCTTTCAGTGTTTAACAATTGTTGGAGAAAACCAACAACACACTTGTTAAAGTTTCAAGAGTAATTTAGAATGATCGGGGATCTAAACATGTAAAGTTGAATTTTACTTCAATGACACTTGTGGAATCACTAGATTTGAAAGGGATCTTTTCTCTCTATTTACATGATATCACAATATATCTTGTGTGCAAGAGAAAACTGATGTAAGACTGTAAAGAAGGAATGGATTTTTATTAGCTCTGCATCCATGGTTTGACTTCCATGGCAAATACTTCAGAGACATCCCACATGAGATGGATGGCGGAAATGTTGATGTTGAGCTAGAAAACCTCCAGGATAGGGTTAAATTGTCAACAAAATATTGCAGCATTACAATCCAAACACAAATCAGACTAAACTCTGCGTACATTAGATTGTTTCAGGCTCAGACTCCCGGTCAGTGCAGCCCCGTCTCCATATCAGCTGTAAGAAAGGTTGTGATGGCAGAGATTTTGCCTCCCTCTTGATGTTTACATTCTCCAGACACAGGGGAGGATGAAAATGGAAAGAGAGAGAGAATTACTTAAAGCTGCAGGACTCCAAGACTGAGGGCTTCTGGGCATGGACACAACATATTATGGCTAACATTAGGGTTTAGAGTAGTTTTTATGAGGGGCATTTGCGTGCATTGTGTGTGGATGAGTGAGGAGACTTACATAACATGTTTAAGGGCTGCTGTCCTCGCCTTGCTTTTGTTTCAGTCCACTCAAACAGAAAATTTACAAGCAATGAATGTTCTTGTAAACAACTAGTGGAGAGGGATTAAAGATGTGGTGCATTTCTGTGTATGTGTAAGTGTTTTAGGCTTATGATTGTCCTGGAAACTGACAGTGTGCCATGATCCAAGTAAAGAAAAAGTCAGAGAGCTTGGCACTGCTCAAAAGCAGAGGTCTCCTGAGGAGCCAGCCATCATCATGGTGTTCTGTGAATAAGAAAAACAGGCCCGGTGGAGCTGTAATGAGGTCACTTATCAGCTAGGGCATTTGGAGGGTGTGCCTCGCTTCCTCTCAGCATCCCTCCATCTGTCAGAGAGAGGACAAATGACCTCAGCAACTACTGCCAATAATGTCATGTGGCGTCTGACTCTATGACAGGCTTCAAGTTGACTGAAGGAGCAAACAGGCTAAACTTTCTGAAGTACATCCTTTCTAGAAGAATGAACAAGTTGAGATCTTGTCTTTAGCTTCTAACTCAGTTGAGTTTTTACAAAAAGTACAAATTGATAATTGCTGTTTTCCCAAATAGCTAGACCAAACCACAATGGGAACAGCCAAAAACAGCTCTCACATTGTAAAAAGACAACTCAAAGATGATCTATAAAGAGAATCTAATGTGTTTGTGTGATCTGAATACATCAGTTTAGTCAGTTAAGTGATAACAGTTGTGACTGACCACAATCTTAGTTGGAAAGGGGGTGGGAGTTTAATTGTGCGTGTGTGTGTAGGGGGTAAACAAGAAAGAGAATGAGGCATTGCTTCAGAGCAACCACAACAGTGCTACAGAGTTCATGAAAAGAATTTGTAAATCGCACAGGGTAATTACTTCACAAATAATAGGGGTTAAACTGCGGTGGGAAAACACAACAACAGTTTTTTTCTCCAAACCACATGAGAAGGATTCCATTATTAGAATGTTAAGCACTGCTGATCAAGAAAGCCTTTTTGAATCCCGACAAGAAACTGGACCAGCTAAAAATGTGAAAAAACATAGGACGGTGCCATTTATTGGTCTAGTGAATAACACTAAAAATATACTCTGCATGCAGCCTCTATCGCTTTCAATTACAAGTGAAGATATCTTTGAGAAAATCTTGCACCACTGATGGTTTAATGGAGTGAGTCTGGAATGGTTCACAAGTATAAACATTATGTTAAGTTTTTGGCACTGGTTGTGGACATTTGTTGATTGGAGAGAGCAACACTCATGGAGGTACAGGCACTGCCATGTTTGGCAGCAGGAGGGACTTTACACCTTCATTTGATCACTTAGCTCAAACATGCTCCATTTTTGGTTTAAAGACAGTAGGATGCAGAGAGAGAAGATAATTATGTACTCGGAAGATGTTAATAAGTTAGCGTAAATGTAATAAACCTAATATCTACCAAAAGGAACACAGGGTGGGGTAGGGTGTAGTCTTGTACCCAATTAAGACACTGGAAAAAGCAATTTAGTAGTAGTCATAACAGAAAGAAACTGCTACACAACAGTGTGTCACTCCTAGGATGGTCATAACAAGACACACTAGTGAGTCAACTACATGAAGCGTGACTTTGAGCTAAATGCTAACATCAGAATGCTCAGGGGACCATGAATATGTGTATAAAAATATGTACCAATCCATATAGAAGATGTTGAAATATTTCACTGGATAATTTAAAGTTTTGGCCTGCTGGTGGCGCTAGATGAGAAATCAGGATCATCAAAGTCATTAGGGTTGATCCCTGTGAACCATGCATTAATATTTTTACCAAGGTTTATGTAATCCATTCAATAAATTCCACACAAAAAACTCAACCTTAAAGTGTGCTAGTGGAAAAGCCAGATAACCCAAGTCAGTCGGTCAGACATCCTCTGAGGAACATTTTATGGCAATCCATCCAACAGTTGTTGAGGTATTTCAGTTTGGACCAAAGTGGTGAACTGACCGACCAACATTGCCTAGAGAGACATGCACTCTGTAGGGTGTAGTCTTGAGCCCAATTGAGGCACTGGAATCATTTTCATGGTCATGGTAATTTAATAATAGTCATAACACAAGACAGCAGCTACACAATAGTACCACGCCTGGTATGGTCATAAAAAAAAACACATTTTGCAGCTTATTAAACTAATCAACTCCACTGTGGCTAATCCACAGTGAAAGCAATCAGCTTAGGATACCATGTGAACACACTGGCTTATAACCCAGCTCATGACATGCTGGCACATGCAATAATTTACAGTCAAGTGGTACAACATACTGTATATATATACATGGTTTATTCAGTTTTTTTGTGAAGAAAAAAGCAGTCTATAAGGATAATACAAAACACTAAATGGAAATCATATTGCTTCTAAACATTCTCATATGTGAATATATTTTGCCACTCTGGCATACTTTCTGTGTGGAGTCTATATTATTCCAGAGAGCCATTGGGGAGAGGGGTTAAAGCCTGGAATGCACACTATTTCCCCACAGGAAGCTGAGCATGGAAGTCTACCATTGCCCCACGCCCAGACCTCTCCATCGTACGCACAGTTGGCCGGCTTCTGAATTATATTACAATTATTCATGTATGACACAAAGAGTAAAATAAACATCACAGTACACTGCTCTGGATCTTTTGTGTTTTATTAGACACTTTATCTTTGATCTGTCTACAAAATTTCATGTGACATAAAAAATATTGAAAGGCATTTTTTAAATTCAAAATGTACTGAAGCTATCTGCTTTGAAAGCTTTGTTTTTCATAAAACTTAATATTCACAAGTTGTCAACGTTACTGGATGACATCTGCCAAGCTTTGCCTCTTTAAAGCAGCATGTTTTACATTTACACAGGTAGCGACACAAAGTCATAGTGGGCATTTCTTCAAAAGATAATTTTTGGATACACACAGGATACAGTATTTCACAATATATGGTAGTATGCAGAATTATCTGATGGTGTATATAGTAGATTTTCAAGACATGTATGAAGAAAAAAATGTTTTCACTAATAAGCGTCAGATCAAAGTTTGTCTCTGTAACTTAAAACTGAATTAAGATGATGCTTTCAGTCAGTGGTTTTAGGAATACTCTTTTTTCCTAAAATGTTAATTACATTAATGCCATTTAAACATATTGGCATCATTATTACTGTAAAATGCTAAATTGCTAAAATAACTTCTTTGGGAAGCCCTTGTCTTTTTAAAAAGTATCTATCTATATATGCCTGTGTAGCACACAGTATATCACAGGATTTTCCAGCGATGTGAACCATCACCATAATGAGTAACAGTAAAATACATGGACTGTATATGATGCTTTTCCCCCACAGTGTTCTCGTCTCAAGTTACATGTGTCTGTTATCAGGCTGAAGAGGGGCACACTTGTAGGCTATAAACACTGAAATACACACGCGCACACACCTGGTACATATAACACAGTCATTTCATTAAATGGCTCAGTGGGGGCTCGTCCGACCCAGCAGAAAGAGGCCCACATCCAACATACACTGTACTTTCCACCTACTGTAACTTATGTGCACTGTCTAAGAAACACTACATTATGGACATAATAAAAGCTTACAAAGTCTTACAAAGCTTTCCAAAAGCTTCACTTCAGGTCATTCAAGTGGTGACAAACAGTACTTAGCTAAAATAGTGCTATAAATCACACGTACAATGCTTATCTTTGTAATAAAACCAAACAGAATCCTTCATAAAAAGATTAGTTTTTTTGTCACGATTTGTTTGTATTAGTCACACAGTGAGTGAGTGGCAGGAATATTAGTATCGCTCCCATAGTGGATACAGGTGAGTGGAGAAGGCGCAAAAGCCACACACAGCTTTGTTTACAGCTGCCATTTCTCAATTTTGTTTGATTTCAGACGTTTGTCCACGGAAAGGCCTTGACAGAGGAGAATCTCCAATAATCTACATAACAGAAGAGGAACAAATATCCTCAGTCCTCTCTTTTCAACATTAAAATGTTTGTTGAGACAGAGGAAATAGAGGAAAGATTCCATTGAAAAAGCAGAACTTGCTTGACAGTTTTCTGTAGCCTCTTCTCCTCCTCTGAGATGTTCAAGATTCCATATTTTTTTGCATTATCCAGATTGCTGGAGTTCATTTTATCCAGTATAGACCAGTGGCTGTAGTAGCGATTTAAATGGCACAGATCAGGGTTATGTACAGTCAGTTTGCGGTCTTCTCTATGCCATGATGAGATGGTTGCTCCGCTCTCTGATGTCTGCTGGTTGAACAAGATCTTTCTTCACCGGGGTTGGTGACAGGGTAGAACGTCTACCTTTGGGCTTGAACAAATCAGACACAAAGAATACCTGTGGAGGGAATAGAACATCTCAATTATTGCTAAGTGGCACATTCAAATTCAGAATCAATGCCGTTACCAAGAACTATGACAATACAGAAAATTGTCTTGGAGGGGAGATATTTTTACGAATGAAACAAAACTTAATATAAGTACATGTGTCCTTTGACAAACTTAATAATAGATATATTTTTGTAGTGTTGTGGCACCCTTTCACTACTTAAGTGCGTTACTATGAATGTAGAAGTGGCTAATGATCTGCATGTACAAAAGATTCCAAGGTTATTTTGCGTCCTTTTATTTGCAGATACGTTATGGAGTTCTTTATGGTTCTGTATTATTAAATTAAAGATGCTGCTGAGCTGAAAAATAAAATGGTTGAATTGTTTAGCCCCTTTTATACTTCACTCAACTGTCAATGCATGTTTTCGGGTTCTGCTCTACTCTTTTTTGTGGCTGTAAAGAACTATGTAATCGTTTTTTTTAAAGGCAACATAAATTAAATTAAAATGATTATTATTAATTACCTGGAAAATTACAAGTAACATAACATTAATTTATAGTTAAGGACACTCAAATTGTTAATGATTTCTGATCTAATCTAATATATAAGATGACAATATTACAATAGAATACAAAAAAACTACTCACTATGATGTACGCCACCAAGGCTCCTTGTACAAAACCTGCTAAGACATCAGTGGGGTGGTGCTTGTGATCAGACACACGGGACAGGCCGGTGTAGAAAGACATCATGATGAGGGTGAACTGGGTCAGAGGGCGCAGCAGGCGAGCTCCATGCCAAGTGAAACGAGACTGCAGGTAAAACTGGAAAAGAGACAGAATTGTGAGATGATACAGATAGAAACTCTTTATTTTATAGAGGATGGCATTTGTTTTCAATATGTTGTGGATTTATACACACTACAACAAAATGTTAAAACCAAAAATATAAAAATTTAACTCACCACCAGATATAGCATGGTGTACATGGAGAATGATGCATGTCCAGAGAAGAAAGACTTCCTGAGAAGAATAGAGGACAATCAGCATTGTACCACAGCTAAAAGCTATCACTAGTATTTAATGTATTTGAAACATTTTGTAATATTTCTCTATTTGTCAGTTTATTATAATACCTGGCCTCCTGAACTTTGCCCTCCGGCCCCTGACACTGGTAGTCAGTGATGTAGCCCAGGGAGCAGTTGATAGTGGAGAAGTCAGGTTTGCACACATCAAGAAAGTGAGGGCGCATGCGGCCCACCGACACTTTGGCAATATCAGTGAAGGACTGGCTGATGGCACAGCCGAAGATGAACACGCCCACCTGCTTGTAGAGGGCAGAGATGTAGGGGTTCCCTATAAAAGACTTGGAGCCCTCGTTTAGAAAGTAGATCCTGTAGCTCTCCCCAATGATGATCTGATGGTATAAAAGAGACGTCAGTGAATATCATGATTTTGACATAGTCCCAGTTTCCACCCTTATTAATAAGCACTAAATTCACATATTCTGAGTTCTCAGTGAAAATGTGTGAGTGCAGGAGAGCCAAAACATTTCATGAAGAATGGGACAGCACTTTGAAATCATGCTACTTGGACAGAAGAATATGTTGGACCAGAAATGCTCATATTTGACATGCAATTTAATATACTGTTTGTTGCTAATTATCTAAATATACTAATAAACTTGCTCTTGTACAGTCACTTTTTATAACGGGCTGTAGTGAAGTCTGATGGTCGGAGCGGAGAATTTAAGTTATGTATGTGACTAAAATAACTGATTTTCAGGGTGAAGTCGTTATTATGACTGCTATGATGCTAAATTAGAGTTACTTCTCTTTAAGTGGTTGGAAAAGGGCTACTTTATAGTTGAATGTGTTTACCTGTGCCACTCTACTTCTGAGAGGAAACAGTGAGGCGATGTGGGAGGCAACTCAAACTGTCCGCCATGTATAGTTTTGTGTAAGTGTGTAAATAAACCACTGTCTAAAACCGACAATTGACGTGTGAGGCGCACTTAGGGGGAGGTGGATAGCCATAACTTGCAACCGCTGTTCAAAAACACCTCCCCAACCCCCTCATCCACTGTTGTCTTCCAGCAGTATACAAATGAAAGTGTGGAAGAGGAGTCAGAACAAAAGTGAGTGGGAATCCGGGGGAGAAAGTACAGCAATGGAAGGCAGAGGGAGGGAAGGGAGGATAGAAATCAAAAAAGAGTATGAAAAAATAAAACTGCTACAGAAGAGAGCAAACGAGAAGAGGAGGAGAACGGGAAGAAAGAGGTAGGTGAGAGGAGAAGAGAGAGGGAGGGAGTGGGGGAGGCACCGCTGGTTCTAATCAGCAGAAACGCTGAGCCAGGCGACGTGTCTGATTTTGGTGGCCAGACTCCACCAGACGCACGTCAGGGGCACGTTTGTTATTCACCGCTCTGGCTGTCTCTCTGAAACGGCTCCAGTTTCACAAGGGATGTCTGGCTGTGTCCATGTTAGTATCTCGGTTTCATCAGACATTCTTTTGAGGGGCACAGAAACAAGTCTCATTCTGGGAAGAGGGAGAGGGATAGCCTTTACGGAGATTTAACTAGCTGATAGAGTGTGTTGTTTCCACCATCCAGGCCTTTGGAGCCAGCTCGATAAAGCCCAGCTGCTTTCATGGGAAAGAGGAGAGGGGGAGCAAACATCTGGTTCCTCTTGTGTGAAAGACTTAACTATGTGAATGAATAAATGAATCGACATTGTAGGATATATAGCTGTTATACTGAAACCTCAAGAGATAATCATGGGGGCAAGATGCTGATTTGTGGCTTATGTAAAACGTCTAGTATTTCCAAAGTGACACCATGTTGTTTTTCGTTTCTTCTAAAAAAGATCTACATAAATTATAATGGATGTGGCCTCTTGTGTTTCTCAGCTCTATTCAGTGGGAACTTAAGCACTAAATGACCTCATGTTGGTGTTTTCTGGTTCAGAAAACACAAAGGCTGGCCAGAACGCTCTAGGGGGGAGATGGGGAGATTGTAAAGTCACCTTTTGCTAGGGGTAAAATGAGATATCTGGCAAAGAATTCTTGTTTAGGACCTTCACCACAATCCCACCCCGCCAATTAGAGAATTTAGCCGAACAACCATTACGTCAACCATAATTACATGGAGCCACATCTCCTTCTCACCATGAAAACCCCTGTGGCCCCAAGCCAGTATAGTAGTCTGCTCTACAGGAGCAGGGCACTACTGGCCTTGCCATGAAGCAAAGCAGCTTCCCACTGCTGTTTATGGTAGCCCACTGCTAACATATTACCTATTACTTGGCATTTTCAATGTGGTAGCTAATGTGTTGAGACATAGCTAGGTGTATGGTACATGGTTGTGTAAAAAGTTTCTGAGGTGTTACAAACGTTTCCTATGCAGTAGATAGTTTGTTGCCAATATGTTAGCAGAGGTTCCCAGAACATTTACAGCTAATTACTACATGGTTGCTATAGCTTTCGGGGTGATGTCTAGAATTGCTAAGGCGTTACAGTCCAATGGTCAATTAATTTATAATTAATTTACAAATTAGATTAAGGAAAATTGTGCTATAGCCCACCACAGACATGACAATGGACCATGTGTGAAAAGAAATAATTAAATGTAGGGAATAACTTGTCATTTTGAACTTAAGATCTAAGATTGCTGCTCTAATATTTATGTCTCCTCCTTTTTTTCAGTGTATTGTGCATTAGTGTTATGTGTGGCTATGGGTGGGTTTGGGTATAGATGGCAAGATGTGTTATTTTATGTTTTGTCACACAAAGGCTATTATACCTCACCTACACTGGCCACAGCAGCACACCAGAAGCACATCAGATGCTGCGTGTCAGTATCTACACTGGATGTTTGAGTCACAGTACTGCTGTGAATTCAGTGTTTTAAAAGAGCTCAAAGGGCAGTACACAATCATGTACTTAGAAGCACAAGCGGGGATAAACAAAGGCTGAAAAAAATGCTTTGGGTAACAGTTATCTGTGTCTAACTGAAATGCTAGCCATTACGCGAACATGTAGACAGATGCATCACTCAAAATGGGAGCATTTCTGAAAACTGTGGCAGAAAATCGTCCAGAGCTTCTGTGCTTCTGAGCGGTGGCAAATGGAGGAAAATGTATTTGAATTACCTGATGTTGGGATGACGGATGCATCCCTACTGTTTTCTCCCAGGAGAATGCAACAAATTACTCTACACTTCACTTGCTCAAGTGCTTTTATCAACCGAGTCATCTTAAGCCCCCAGAGAAAAGGCCTTGAACAAATGTTGTTGACTGGCTTTTATCAAGAATGTGCTGAAGCCAATCAGAGGGACTGATAGCACAGGTATGTGGAGGTGTTGTTTCAGTAATCATGCAGGATAATCGCAGTTTATCCCTACAATGAATGAGACAAAGCTCTCTGATGGAGTGTGCATTTCTCTGAACATGAGTGGAGTGGGAATGTGCATGGTTTGGTAGAAAAAGAAAAACATGAACACGTGTTATAATTGTAATTGATCCAACTCCATCTCTATATTATTACATTATAATGCGGTGAGGATGAGAAATGATCAACATCTGGTATAAGGTGTCAGTGGGTGCTGCTAGTAATGGTGAAGGCGGCTGAAACATAAAGAGTGACGATGACATTAGTGATCAGAGTGAGGTGACTTACAGAGAGGATGGTGATAAGAATGCCAGCACCGCTAAGCACACCGTCGCTAATGGTGTCTCCATTTTTGGCCGGGTACTTGATGGACTCATCATCGCAGTAAAACCCTCTACGGTAAGGCTGAACAGCGCTGGTCTCAATGACCAAGAAAGGCAGGCCGGCTAGTGTCAAGAAGCAGTGAGCGGCACAGAGAGAAAGAAGGGGGAGTGGGGGTGGGGATGGGTGAGGGAGAGAGATGGAGGTGCTGGGTTAATGACACGCAAATTACAGAGGTCGCAGGTACAAGCAAGAGGCAACAAGGGAACATCTGGGACAGCTCAATCCATTCTGAGGTTGTTACCTGTGACTAATCAAGAAATAATGACTCCAGCTTTGTTCAATATTCTGCATTTGTGGTGCCTTTTGAGCAGACCTTTGAATGTATTAAAAAGGACCACACCTGTGTTTATTTGTGTTTTAGCCTGTTGACTACAAATCATTTTCCAAAGCACACCATCTGTTTTTAGACTGATCTCTAGCTCTCCAGGCTGCCATTGGTTCCCATTAGTTTCACTATAGAATTGGCAGACATTTGAAAGTAAAAAGCACCTAAAATTAAGTAGAAAAATCAATGTGAAAACGTATGATAATATATAGTAGCTTTGGAAAATGGCTGGCAGAAATGTACAGTATACATGGAGGTACAACATGCAAAACCACTGAGTGTGAGTCAGAGCCTTGTCGAACCAATCATGTCTTTTAAGGTGTCACAAGCCAACCGTTGGATGAATTGAGTGTCCCAGCATATGCTCTCTAGTTCCCTTGCAGTACCACAGCAGGACTTACTGAGACCACAGGCACAGTGACGCCCACGGCTGTGAGCACGGTGTTGGACACCGCGCTGCTCTTATAGGTCAGCCTGATGCTGTTGTCACTGCAGAAGAATCCTCTCTGGTAAGGCGGAAAGGGAGATTTGTGCAAAAACACAGCGACAAGCACCACTGCATTGATGGACACACACAAGGCAGAGGTCAGACAGCTCTTTAAAACCAAAACGGCGGACAGCTGCATCAATAGACATCATCAAACAGGAAGACAAAAAGAAAAGCACACAAAAGGCACAGATAGAAAATCTCAGACAGTCATACAAACGGCTTTAAACCTCCCAGCAAATCCGACACTGATGCCGTCATGGGGAAATGAGCCAAAATACACAAAATTAAATTGTTGAAATGAATGCCAAAATCAAAGCTATGCCATTGTTTTAGACTTAAGTGAAGCTTTTCTGCTAAGAATAACATCAACGGATCTGAGTTAGCACTAAAAGGGTTGGATGTGTCATGTTCTTAAGAGACCACTGCTGCTAACTGACAAGAAAAAAACTAACAAAGAAACCCCACGAACACTATCGGAGTCTTCCTTCCTTTCCTACCGAGGCTTTCAAGAGCACTTAAAAAGGCCCACGTTAAGATGCCTAGAGGGGGGGTGTCTGCGTCTGATCAATTTAGCGTCTTTCGCCACTTAAAGTGGCAAAAAGATCTTATTTATCTCGTGACAACAAACACAGAGTGGGTGTTACTAACATGCAAGCCAAAACCGGCAGCTTATTTTCCCCATTTACCAAAGGCTTCAATGGAGGACTTTGAAATTTGAGTGTGGACGTGGAACCCACGAGAGGCCTCAAATCCTGACAGAATTT
The DNA here is from genome assembly GCA_036024295.1 of Nannoperca obscura. Classification (NCBI taxonomy): domain Eukaryota; kingdom Metazoa; phylum Chordata; class Actinopteri; order Centrarchiformes; family Percichthyidae; genus Nannoperca; species Nannoperca obscura. Next base: position 12,845 of record JAVQJL010048440.1, read on the forward strand.
GGAAAACACACTTTCAAATCACTTCAAAGTGGCATTTAACTGATCATGGAGCTTTCAAGTCACCCTCTGAATAATTTTGCAATCTGCCGATACAAAGAAAAGCAAACACCAGAGCGCGCGTTCTCACGCACTCTCTTCCTCTGTCTCTCTGCCCCAAAAGCCCAAAAGCACCGGGGTTTAGAGGTCAGCGCTGAGAGCTGCTGAAGGCGGGATGGTTGTGGTTGATTTCTCAGACCAAATGTCAACACAAGCTTCAATTGCTGAGCCCCTCAACCCCTTACATCCACACGCACACACACACACACAGCTGACGTTGGCCCTTTGAAGGTCCAGCTGGGTTACGCTCGGGTTGCAGACGAAGCTCTGCTGCCTGATGGGAACTCCAGAATGCTGGCCTTCCCTCCACATTCATCAGGATTCACATTATTAACTTTATCGTTTTCATTCTCGCTCTTCAAACAAATAGACCGGGACGGAGCTACAATCTGCCCCCAAAGCAAGTCTGGTGGCGCGAGAAAGAGCAGAGTTCTGTAACTGCACAAATATACAGTTCTTTAAAGCATGCTAAATCCTAAACGTCTGATCCCTTCAGTTTGCTTAGCCTGGCCATGACTAGAACCACACAGGCCTTCCCCAAAACAGGGACTTTGGCCGGCCAAACAAACAAAAAAAAAAAACAGACAGCAGACAGGGCTGAAAGTGCTCGATGTGAAACACGTTAACCCCAGAGTCCTGACCCCTGCAAACGCCTCGAAACTCAGACCACAAGGTCAGAGGCAGAGGCCAGAGATTGATAGTGAGCGACAAAGAGGTGGCAAATGGAATGATGAAATAAAGTGTCTGCAGCTTTTAAGGGGTCCGCACGGGTCAAGTGCTTCAAACAGCTGATTGAAAAGAAGGGGGGAAAAAAACAAAACACACACACAACCCCAACGAGACACTGTCAGGTCCTGTGTTCCAGAGCGGTTTTTCAGCTGGGTTTTACTTCTCCGCCAAGTCCTCCGTCCCCTTCCATCCATCTACACAGAGCAAGTTAGGACTTTCCCCTCCTACCCTGTTCCTCCTTTCCCGCTCCTAACGGCCGGGGGGTGAGGAGGAGGAGGAGGGTGGGTGGGTGTCCTCATCTTGCCAACAGCAACACCACAGTCAGCAGGCATGGGTATGTCTTTAGCATTAGCTCAATGTCAACCCAAAGACAACAGAAACAAACATAATCGACCCCGAGCTGGAGGGAGAGGGTTGTGTTTCTGTTCCTAATGTCAACATCAGGTGTCTTCAAGTCGTCTCTGCCCTAAAGCGGTGTGCTTAACGATCAAATGGGGGACGCTAACTGAAAATAAGCAAACACTGTAAATGAAGAATGATGATGACTTTTTCAGCACATAACTGAGCTGTGAGCCGTCTCACATCAAAATATGGGCAAGAACGCCTTTCCCTCAATTCAGCACTAGCCGCTCTGTGCAGCTTGTAGTTTGTGGAAACTAGAATCAATGTATAACCTTCATGCTGAATTAAATCCCCACCATATTTTGGAGCCATTCGCCAAAACACCAAGTGTGACTATTAAAATAAACAGACGCACATTTTCCATTTGCAGGGATCTCTCACTGTCTGGCGTAGATATGTATACATGTCTGAGGTAGTTGTGGTGTATACACAGATGCAGTTGTTTTTACTCGCAGGAGCCCCCACACAACCTGCGCCCGTCTGTCTGTGTCGGTCCCTCCGTCCGTCCGTCTGGGCTGATGCAAAACATAGTTCATAGTTCCACTGTGGAAAGGAAAGTGGGGCTTGCCTGCTTAAGTTAAATTAAGGACCATTTGCATTGAATTACTAGTGGCTATAACTCTTTTCATCCATTTTTTGCTTCATTTATTATTCACACTTCTAAAGAGGAGTAGGCATTACACCTGAGGCAGTTTACACATCTGTCCATATTCCCATACCACACACACACACAAAGTAATGCTGACAATACATTGCTGCTAACAAACAAATAAACAATAAACCATACACCACACAACACAATGTCACATATAAAGCACATGTATATATCATGTATGAGAATACCTCACATCATTCAGCACAACCTGTGGAACAATGTTTAAATGTTACATGTGTGATCAATACATTTTAAGGTTAACTTATTTTAAGCATTTGAAACAGCAGATATTATGTACCTGTCTTCTAGTATCCCAACATGTCATAAAATATATCACATAACTCTCACTTTGTTTTTCTTTTGGTGTTTGATTAGATGTAAAGTGTGACCAGTTAAAATGTCCATACAGTCATGTTTGACCAATCCTTAAATTGAGACTTTACTATTGTCGCAGTGTCATTTTTAACTGTATGTGACTTAAATCCTTGACTTGAAAAACTTTACTTATAAACAATCTTGGGACCCTTCCAGCTCAGTTCACACTTCAACTCCTTTTCACTTCAACTTCATTCAGTACTTGCACTGAAATTTCCCCTCCATTTTAACTGCTGTTTTACTAACAGTATCAACTGACACTGAAAATGTTTTTCAGTATTGGCACATTTCAAATGTCTTAAGTGCAGTTTTTTTTGTTTTTTTTATTATATCTGATTGAGATTATGTTGGTTAATTTTAAAGGTCAGTTCAATCAAATTACAAATATTGAGATGCTTTCAGTTTCGGTTTTATTTCCTGGAGATTTCTTTTTGTAAATTTTGCTCAACAGACCATTTAACTACAACTGTCCACATTGTTTCCTTTTTACCTCGTTTAGCATAAGAAAAAAAGGGCCTGTGTTCACAAAACGTAAAAATATAGGCACAATTGTAGCTAATTATCCACCTTTTACTTTGTGCTAAATCAGGGCAAAAGCACAAGGAAACAATGTAAGACGATTAACTGGGAAATATGAAAGCCACCTGCTGCAGCTTAATGTAAACTGAACCTGATCACCTCACCAGGCATTCAAACTAAAGAAAAAAACTAAACTTCCCTCAGCATTATTAGTCAGGATTCAGTTATAAACACCACTAAATCAGGGTGAGTTTCTCCTCTAGTGTACTGACTAATGTTATCTCTACTGGGATCACTGGAGTTCACATGCATGAGAGGGAAGGAGAGAGGTATCTCCTGGATGCAGTACAACTGGAACTGCCCTCAGTATGTGAGAGTGGAGGAGTGGTGATTACCAGCACCGACCCACCATTTCCTCCTTGTGGTCACTCTCTTTAGACCACATCTTTAGTCAGTAAAACACTGCTGGTTTGGTGACAAGCTTCTCTGTGGGAGTTATGTACAGACGGATCAAATCACTGGGATTTACCATCCATAGAGGCAAAAACTAGACCAAAACTAAATATAGCTCGTCAGAAAAAGATTGTTTATGCTGTAGCTCTTTCGTGGAATTGTTTTAACAATAGTCGGTACTTTCCCCACGCAGTTGCAATAATTAAAATGTGTAGTTGGGCACTGCTTTGCTGTTTGCATTTGTGTTCCTACACTTATGTTCCACACATTGGAAACACATGGTTATGTCAGAGAAAAAAATAAGAGTGAAAAAAGTGAACGGTTAAAGGTTTAGGGACTATAATGGGAAAAAACTTTTGGGTTTAAACTTGAATAAATAAAAAAAAGTTTCACCCACAATAGCAACCCTAACTCAGTGTCAGCAGCTGTGGAACATCACTGTAACCTGTAGCTGATGAACATGCACACACACACAGGTCTGACCTTTTCACCACTTCCCTTAATTACTCCACACACACACACAAAATATATTTCCAGATGTTGAGATCAAGAGAATTCCTGCTGGTGTGGAATGTGAACCATTCTGGAAAATGTAATGAGTCAAAGCAAGCAGAGGTACAGTTCAGGTGTGGGTGGAGACCAAAGAAATAGATCCCTCTTAAAGCAATTTATCATTTCCCCTTTTGCCAGCACTATTTGTCTTAACAGACTTCCACTAAGCTAAGCTAAAGTAACTTAGATGTAACTAGCAGTTACACATTAAAGTGTATGCTAATGTTGCATCATTGGTTGCTTTGGTAACAGCTTGTTGAGCGAGTGTAGGCTACTGAACACATTTAGGTTAACAACAGTGTTTTAATATGATAATTAGCTTTAAACTTGTTTTTATCAGTATCTTAATATTTTCAATTACTAATTACTTAGATCAGCTGACATTAGCCCTATCCTATCAAGACAGTATCAGCAGAAATGTGAAGTATTATGATTAGAGCTGAAACAATTAATCAATTAATCGATTAGTTGAGAAAAAATTGGCAGATTAATCGATAAAGAAAACAATCGTTGCGGCCCTAATTAGCCTAAAATCATATAACAGTTAAAAGTAAAATTTCACAGATAAACTATGGGGAATATCATATTATAGCTATATGAAGGGAAACTGTATCCTGCGGCAGATAAAGGAAGTCGCCTGTGAGTTGAGGAGCAAAAGTTGTTAACAGTCCTGAACAGACTTTAAATCCTGTAAAGTTAACATTAGTTAGTAGATAAAAAGGTTAAAAAAGAGCCATAAATTCACTGCTGAGATCCAAAAGTAGTAATGTCAAACATTGTTGCGGATAACGGTGATTCACACACTGAGACTTACCTAAAAACAGGCAGAAGAGATCCACTGCGACCAGTAACTTCCTCCGGCTGTGGTCTTTGCAGTTATTGTTGTTCAGTGAACTCCCGCCGTTCCTCGTCTCGGCTGCCATCGTTTTCTCATATATCAAACAGCGTTGCATTTAAGACGCGTTGTGTGGTTCAATAAAACGGGAATAAAAGTGCTTGTTAGCTATCGCAGAGCTGAGTTTCCTTTTTTAAACCATCTACTACAAGCATCTGGCGAGTCTATTGAATCCTGAGGAGGATTAGTCGTGCAGCCTTCTGTTAGTCTGCTGCTGAGAAAACACTCCGTGTAACCCAAAGATCACAACGCTTTCTTCTAACTTCTCACCATCCTTTACTCCTTTCCTTGGGGTATAGTGGGATTGCCGTGACAGCCTTCCAAGAAAGCCACTCCTCCATCCCCTCCCCTTTCAATTAATGCCATATGCCAGCTCCTTAGCGCAGGCCTGTTCCCACACTCACCTCTGGGTGCTGGGGGGGTGCTCACTACTAACAGCAGTAACGAGGGGGATTTCACAAAGCTGTGTCAGCCAGACAACAATGGAAAACATCCAGGGATGTGAGCACGAGTTTTTCTACGCAGCTAGAGGTCTCATTTCCACATGTACTGTTGTTTTTCTCTTTAAAAGTAAAAAAAAAAAATGAATAGACTGTACACCATGTCAAATGAAAATAGTATAGAAAGTGTAAAGAAATTTCAAGCAAGTCATATGTGCCACCTTGACAAAGTATTAAGTGAGAGTGAAGTTCTGATAAGATACAGGATGAGAGGAGGGACTGTCAGATCTTATTACGGATTACTGTTTGTAATGTGGAGCAATCTGTTCCAATCAGGGAGAATGCAAACAATGTCATACAAATGTACAGTAATCAATATTTATACAGTAATCAATATTTATTAGATGTTAACACAGAAACAAAAAGGAAATCCAAACGCAAAGAACATATTCATGAACAAATCCTTAAATCTAAACTACAAGTGAACAGTTGGCTATGTGATCCGTTGTCCTTTAGTTTGGATAAAGTGCAGTAGTTCAGTTTGTGCTTCATCAACAGTGTCATCAAATGAGAATAATAAAAGTCTAAAACAAAATGTGGAAATGCACCAATATGCAGAACAAACTGAACAAAACAAAAAAAGTGAAAATCTGAATTATAGTACAGTCATCAGTTCTACTCGTGTTTTTTTTGCTACTGTAGAAATCAAAAAACATTCTCAAAAACATGGCAAACTGCTCTCCATGGCAGATCTTTATGGCATCAAATCCAAATAGGTGAACTGTACGGTTCGTTTTTCATGCTGACATCCCTGTTTTACCCGATGTAGTAATCAGAAGGTGTCAGCATATAGTGGCGGGGGAGGAAGGAGTTCCAGCTCTGTGAAGTCAACCTCCTGTTCGCTGTCATACAAAACACAAAGGGGCATCGCAGTTCATGAGGAGAATGCCAAAGAACCTGAAGTACTGTGTGTGCTTCTTTGGCAAAATGTACGGAGAGGCCAAATCCCTCCCCTTCTGCTGGACCGGCATGGGACTTTATTTTGGAATATACAAGTTTGTCAGTTTAAAAGATCATTTTGCAAGTCCAGAAAGCTGCAGTTTGTGTATGAAGAAGTGTATAAGACTGTGAAAATAAGTAATTAGACAACACACAAGCTACAGTTCCTGTGTGTTTTGCACTGGGATGTAGTCACATGAGCGACGTGCTTTCACGAGGACTCACCGGATAAAAACGCATCAAGTAAGATAACGGCAAATGGTATTGTGTGAGACGAGAGATTCACTGAGTGCTCTCACTCACAAAAAATATGGTACTTCACTATCTTTACCACAAACTGCAGATTAATTATCTTCAAAGAAATCTAAAAATTGTCCCTCGCCACTGACTACCGTAAATATTTCTTTCCGAAATAAGGCCCCAATGGGGACACTGGAATGGGAGGGGCTTCGCCTTTATTTACACACGGGTCCTCAGATCAAACAGAGCCACACTTCACTTGCTGATGAGAAGGAAACACTTACGGATATGGAGGCTCCTCAACAGCACACAAGAAGCCTGGATAAAGAAAAGCAGATAGAAATGTCACATTCACTTTGAACTGCCTCTGCAACCTGTCCTGCGCCATAGTTAGAGAAATCAGATAAATGCACCCCACAAGTTATTTTCCATTTCAGGCAAGATGCCAACCATTGTTGAGACTGTAGCATCCTTAAAGAGATTTGTAAGTGCCCCTCTCTTAGCTTCACCATTATCAGTGAGAGTGACATAAGTGGTGACAACAGTGGAGTCATGGGAAAAAAAAAAACTTCAACTCTGTAAACTTACTTGGTGGCTCAGCACTTTGCAAAAGGACAGAATGGATACAGTGAAGAAAAACAAAAATTTGACATCATTAACAGGGCAGTTGATTACAGATTTTGAATAGAACATCATCAGTGGACTTAAAACAGACAAAGTACTATGGGTGAGAGAACACTACTTTGTAGGGGTTGCTCCTCCGTAATCAGGGATGTCACTGAATGCATCTTTACTGTGTTGAAAGAAGATGGCTAGTTTCTGCAGGGCCTCGTGTCTGGTCCTAAAGGTTGAAGACAACAAGCCGTTAGGACTTGTTTCACTACCCTAAATATTACTCTTCATACTTATCAATGGCCTACAGGGGGCATGAGCACCTGTACAATAAGGTAACCCTGAAATAAATACTACCTTTATTAAGCTCAGTGTGGGTGTTGTGTTGATGCCCTCCATGTGTTCCAACAGGAATACAAAAGCCCAAAGGTGATGAGAACACAGGGTGAAGAGTAATGGGAAACACAGTCCAATACATTGCCACAGAATCACTGATCCACTCCATGTACATATGGGGAAGCGTGAACGTGCCGAGGCATCTGCTTTGACACCTGCTGCGTGTTGGCGACTTACTGTGTGTGTAGGTCCTCCAGGTTGACATCGCTCAGAGTGTGCTGGGCGCCGACGTGGCCACATGCTGTCAAAGCGAACACATGCAGGGCAGAGGTGGGTGTGTAGGTGAGGCAGGGAGGGATGGGGTTTAAGTAAGGGCAATTAAAGGAGGGAGGGAGTAAGGAAATGGCACGTCAGAGGAATGTTAGTCTGCTATATGTCAATGCATAGTATAAAAACAACCACAGCTTGCATTTCTCTTTAAACCACAAGGCTGAGAGAGGGGTAGGGGTGGGGAGAGAGAAACAGAGACATCTTCTATTCCCATGTTTTCAATTAAAAAAAAAAAAAAAAAAAAAGGACTGGATGTACTCACACATCTCCGGCACTGAGGCAGTCTGCTGGGGAAAGCTACTACGCAGAATGAAGAGAAAGAAAATAATTATATATACTGTGTGCCACATAAAATCAATCATATCTTGGGGGTGTGCCTTGAATGTACTCTTATGTGGCGAATGGTTTCCATCATTCTTCTCAAAAATAACACCGACTTGAAAGCAACTTTAATGCCACAGTAAACTCGTCAGTCTTACTGGCTTTCATTGGAGGGTGAGAGGGTCTCATCTTCACATGCCCACTCCTCGCTGTCATCCGTGACTGTGGGAAGAACAAATCAGTCTGATGAAGCACAGCGTGAGTGCTGGCGAGAGACGTTTGGCAGGGTTGAAACCAATACCCTCTCTCTTACATGGAATTCCCTCACAATCATAAAATAACACGTGGCTGTCAAGCAGATGACAACTAGTTATACAGGCTGGTTGCCAACCTGTGCAACTGCTCAGTCAGACAAGAAGCCCATACATTAAATCAACAAGTTAACTTTGTATGTTTTGTCTTTATTAGGCTGCAGTGCTTTTTGAAATGACAAAGCAGCTAACACAAAGTTAGGGTTAAAGGTGACAGTATAAGCAGCCCAACAACAGGTGCAGAGGCTAGTGACACTTACAGCTGCTTGTTAGTACATGGTGGCTGGAGGATCTGTAAAACAAAGAGTTATGAATCATTGATCATGACACCCACTGCTGGACTGGGCAAGCAAGGTTACAAATTGATTTTTAAATTGAGAAACCAAAGAATTTTTAATCGAGAAACCAAAGAATTTTAAATCAGTGAGCTACCCAGTACCTGCTACCGATGCTGATGGTATCTCCTTCCAGGTTGCCTCCTCGTCCAGCTGCTTGGGCCTTCTTGCCAAGTTCCAGCATCTCCTTGATATTTAGCTCCACGTTCATCACTGAAATATAACCGTCTGCAATACCCGGGATAGAGCAGTTACTGAAGACACTGAGAAACAGATGACACCATGGTGTAAATGTGAAAATGACAATAGTCCTGTCAAGAGTTCCCACAACTTCTATGTGATCCGATGTTATTCTAATCCTGCCTGTAGTCCAGAATGCAGGGGAAGTTAACACACAGAGACAGAGATCAACGTATCATACTCTGTTTTGCCCTCCAGTGGGGTTGTTGTTGGGTTTTTTTCCCCCCAACAAAATGCCTGTAGCCAACTGAAAACATTAGATTTCATTATGTCACGATTATTTTAGCACCCTGTGTCTACCAGAGAGGACCAACTCAATAGTGTCACTCTCTCTCAGGGTCTCTGCTTGCAAAAATGTCATCTACAATCAACATGACCACAAAACAATATATGTCTAAACTCACACTTGTGCTTGGCATCTCGGGCCAGCCATTTGCCTTTGGGGCAGTTGGTGGTGCGGATGATGCTGACGGTGTCCCCGCTCTTCACAGGCAGGTCGTTCTTGCGAACCTTGCTAGCCACCAACACCTTGGCGTGGTACATGGGGTCCTCTTCGCCCGTCACCTAGAGTCAAATCTCAGCTATGAGAGTGCCGTCATGCATGATGCCAGGATGAGAAATCACTGTAAATTACAGCCGTCAACAACTGTCACTTCTTACTGTCATTGTGATACCTTTATATCTATTGAAATGTAGGATGCAATATTTTGTTGAAAAAGACTCAAGTTAATCAATTGCTAAATAAAGCTGAATAAAAACTGCCCAATACAGGCCTTTCAGAAGCAGACAGAAAAAAACAGCTCTGATGGAGTAAAGAAATGATCAACCTGTAAGTAATGCACGCCTAACTTACTTTAAACTTCTTTTTCATTTCATTTTCCTTCTTCTCCCTCTCTTTTTGCTCCTTTTTCACCTTCTCCAGCCGCTGCTTCTCCCTCTTCTTCTGTTCTTTATGGTCTGCAGTGTTGGGGCTTTGGTGTTCCTTACTGAAAACAAATCAGACAAGAGAGGCAAAAATGGCCATAAAAAATTCCATGTACCACCTGAAATGTAAACGGAACCAACTGCTAGTAAAAAAAACAAAAAAACAAGGAGAAAAAAAAATTTTTTTTTTAAATGTGAAGACAAAGTGAAAAAAGATACGACCTGTTGTACAACGTATTTTTACCAAATCATCAGTAACAGAGGGGAGATGTCTAACATACTTGTGGACAAGATAATGGGCCGAAAGAGCATGTTCTCCAGATACACAGCCCCTGCAGTTTGATTAACAGAAAAAATAAAAAACATTTTCAAATGTCAACAGCTGTCTTCCATCTAGCAAAAATCAAGGCTAATGATAAAGCATTTTGTATGTTTGGAAAAAAAAAAAGAAGACATACCATGGATTCCGTGGCCATATGTTAAGACACGCCTCCTCCTTCTTGAAATAAACAGATGATTTGTAATTGACCACAGATGATCGTTAAACAGAGTGATGCCCATTATTTTTTGACTGCACAGTCACTGCACTGGCCATAAACTTAACTGTTCGCTTATTACTTACTCACTTAGCAGATACTAAATTAGATTAAAAATGAGTTACCATAGGATGGTTGGCAGCATATGGATCTGTAAAAAGTGGTTAACAAGAACATTAAACAGTAAAAATAATCAGCAAAAAAAGGCTTTATTTAGAAGACACACTGTATTAAGTAAACATTCTTACTCTTCAGACCAAATTTTCGTTTGCGCGAGTTCTGGCCCAAGATGAATTTGTTGATGTTCTCGACATCCTCGTACACATTATCGCACGCTTCATAGTAGCTGTCCTGTGGATATACACTAGAGGAGAGGAAAACAATTCAATTGTACAAACAGGAAATATCATAGCACACTAAAATGTGACAAAATTCATCAGTGTGTGATTGCAGGTTCTACAAAGTCACCTTGAATGTGGATGAATCCCGTCATTCAATGCTGCGTGGCTACCACTGTCTGTTTCCACCGCAGCAGAGTGTGACTCAGCAGCTCCCAGGTCAGTCTCATCAGCTTGAGAGTTAGAAAGGGGATCTATGACCTCCTCACTCTGAGACCACTGCTCTGGTACAGCAGACTCTGGGAACTCTGAAAGGTTTGTTGGTTCAGGGAAGCTGGCTGGATCGAGTGGTATTATGTTTTTACTGCCAAGGTTCAGATCTTGGATGCGAGTGCCCATTAGGGGCTCTACAGAATCACGAACTGACAAGTCAGGTTGTGGATCCTCAAAATCAGTGAACCTGCAGTCACCTGGTACAGGAAGGTCAATGCTGACCAAATCTAAGGCCTCCAGTTCAAGTGTACCAATGTCAACAGCTTCGCTCTCCGCTGTTTCCATCTCTAAATTCTCAAAGTCTGGAAACTCTGGAGCGTCTAGCACAGACGATGGGTGCTCCGACTCTGGCTCTTCACTTGATGCTCGGCTAAGACCTGGTGTCACCTCTATAATAAGAAACCAAAAATCAGCACTTGAACAGATGTTTAACCTTACCACAAATAAGTATAATGTAAACTGCAGCACGGATAATGCACAGTCACTGATGTCCAAGTATAACAACTTACATTTTTTCAGTCTGTAGCCACAAAAAGGGGGGGCAAAAGTCAAATAAAGCGTGGCCACGGGAATGGAAAACAAAAAATATCAAAGTGAGTTAGCATACCGTTTACTGTGGGTAGGTGGTAGCAGCTGAGATCCACTAACGGAGGTCTGGGGGGCTTTGGTGGCAACGGCCCCAGTAACCTCAGGTCAGGCAGAGGTTTCTTTAGAGGAGAAATGGCTGGATGAGGTTCACCCTTTCTGACAGAGGGAAGTTGAGCTTTTTCCCTTCCAAACTGCAACACAGACTCTACCCATTGGGAAATACAATATTGCAACTGCATTAGAAAACGTATCTGAAGAAACAGTGAGGAGATAAAATGTGTCCGATGTAGACAAAATGTTTATCACGGAATATAACTCACTGCATGCAGAGTTGTCGGCTTTGAAGAAAGGCCGGGCCGAAATACAAGCAAGGTGTGGAAGACACACTGGTGGGGGTACGGGTAGCTCAGGCTCGACACGTTCAATGGTCTTCGATGGCGAAGGGAACGCCTTGTCTCTTGAGATGTGGTCGGGGGAACGCAAGCCCTTATGTTTGGCAGAGATCAACATCTGCCTGCCTGAAAACTTCTTCTTGGCCCTCTCCAAGGTGCTAATCATTTTGTTGTTGGAGTCAACACTCATCTCTGCAGAGGGAGGGGTGGTAGGGATATCTGGGCTAGAGGGGGGGAACTCAGCAGTTGATTGGTCACTTTGGAGTGAAACCTGATCTTCTGTGGTTTGTTTTTCCATATAGGGCAACTCGCCGGAAGGTCTGGTGGTCAAATCAGCATAAGTAGGCTCCTCTGCGTTTTCTGCACTGACTTTTGATGCTTTGGCTGACTTGAAAGGAAGCAGCAAACCTTTCTTCTTGATTTTAGTCTGTGGCTCTGGTTCCAGTTTATGCTCCTTTCTGCTTGGCGCTTCCGCCTTTTGCACTTTTACAGGCAGGACAGGAAGCACCAGAGGCATGTGACGGTCTTTGAGGGACTGCCTTGTTGTGCCGTCTCCATTAGCAAGCTGGGATGAGGAGGTCGCCTGCTGAGGTTGTGGTGGAAAGGAAATTGGTCGCTTGCCTCCACATGCCCGCAGCCCTTCTTTGAAGATGACCCGGGAAACCACTGGTGTCTTGTTTTCTACAACAATATTAATAGTGCTAACCACAGAGTTGCTGTGACCTCCAGGAGGAGGAAGGTGTTTGGGTTTCTCTGCAACAGCTGGTCGACTGGTTTTGGATTGAGCCAGGAGGGCCTCTTCCTGAAACTTGGCCCTCAGAGCTTTGAAGTTGATCAGTCCCTCCTGAGGAAATAAATAAATAAATACAAATCACAAAACCCTATTATCAATCATTAGATTAATAGAAATGTACATTATTATTTTTTACAGACAATTTACTTAAAATGGTTTATATAGGGAGCAAAAACCCAGTGCTGACAACATAATTTGAGGGTTGGTTTACCAAAATTACAAACAATTTCCCTCACTGAATCCTCTGGTTGCAGCTTCTCAAATGTGAATATGTGCTGCTGTAGACGATTGTAAGCTCAATATGTTTGGGTTCTGGCCTGTTGGGTGGACAAGACAAGACATTTGAAGGCGTCAAATTGGGCTTTTAGGAATTGTGATGGGCATTTTTCACCGTTTTCTGACATTTTCTAAACCAAACAATTAACCAAGAAAATAACAGACAAATAAATCGATCATGAGAATTGTTCATCCACAGCACACGCAGTGTTGACATTGACGTACACGGTTTCTCACAAATCATGATGCTGAATTTAAATGTCAGTGCTGTGAACGCCACAAAATTAATTGCATTTGCAGCCATCGTTTTGAGGTAGAAGCAGACATCCGAAAACCTGGGCAAATGTTTTGCAATTTGGGTAAACCAACCCTTTAATCTACTAACATTGTATATTATACAATATAGAACAGTGATAACTAATATGCGCCATAAATATCATGATTTAGTGAGACAAACGGTATTAAAATGGGATAACAGCTAGCATAGGGCATGCTGGGAAGGCTACCTGAATGTAGTTCTCCTCCAACGGTCCTCAAGCTACTCAGAACAAATCTTACAAAGTTACCTCTTCCATTGTAGGTCGTTTTGTACATCACTGTTGAGGTTTGAACATTTTGAAAGCGGGCTCAACTGAAATACGGTCGACGCTGTCGGCTGCGTTGTTAAATTTGTCGAGATGAATCCTCCAGCAGACTGTTTATGCTAAAACAAACAATTTGAAAGCGCCGCCGTGAAACGGCGAGACGCACCTGCGTGCTGCGCGTCACCTGCGTGCTGCACGTTGCATGTTGCAGGGTCATACTGAAGCCACATTTTATGTGGATAACTTTTATTGTTGTTGTAATAATGATAATGACAATGGATAGTCTCACCGAAGATGTTGTAAGAAGGAAAATGTTTGACTTTTATTTAAGGTGTTTGAAATACTTGTACTTCTGCCATAGTTAAAGTGTGTATATTGAGACAACATGTTCGGGCTGGACTGAAAACGAGAAAGGTCTGAAAACGAGAAATCATTAAAACTTTCCCAACTGCTGTAAGAGCATGTGTTTACTCTTCATCAATCATTCACTGTGGCTGGTCCAGACTGCAGTGGCAGAAGTCACAACACAACAGCTGTTTTTGTGATTTGGGCATTTTAATCTTAAAGACTAGCAACTCATTTTCAGTATGGAGATATTTATTAATTTACTCTTGACTTTATGCACACTGCATTTGTCATTTAGCCCAATAGTTAATGCATCCAGGACACCAAGGACAACTTATGATAACAGGTGCAGTATTCCTCGCTTCCCTACCTCTAATATTTACTTGATTACATCTTGATAGCAGTGATTTAATATATCTATATATGTGTGTTATTTGGGGGCACAGTAAGGCTGGTACGAGGAGGGTCAGAGCTGTAAACAGACCGATTCCCATCAGCTGTAAGCTGGGGGGCTGGTCACCTTGGTCTCCTTGTAACTCATGCACAGACAAAAAGGTAATGGTGTTTTTAAAATAACTTTTAAAGATGTTAAATGAAAATGATGATTACAACTTATATTATCGGTGACATGTGCAATTCCTGGCAATAGTAAGACTAGAACTCTCTCCAAAAACTGGAGTTGAAACTGGACGGTGTTTCGTCTGGTAGCTCAGCTCAATACAGTACGGATGAGATGATCAATAGGTCCAAAGGGAATCAAAATCAACACTCCTACTCCAATAAGGTCAACAAAAGTGCACCTTGGTTTTACAACATTAAATCATAAATTTTAGGCTAAATCTAAAATACACAACTCATTTAGTTCTTTGGAACCACTTGTAGACACTCCATTTCAAATGCTACATAGGCACTTACATGAAATGTACAAATTAACATTTATTGAATTGATTTGCTTTAAACTGTTCTGCTATGAAAATAAAGCTATGCAATATACGTGGCCTACTTCTAGGGTGTTTCTGTATGAATCTATATCTCAACAATGGACTAAGGGAATGGACTTATTGAGTGATTTTAAGCGCTCACTCATTTTTAACTCTGCCACAGTTCCGTTTCCAATACATGGAGAAACCCTCACAGTTTGGAGGCTCAGAGTGCACTGAGACACTGTGGGAGAATCTGGCATGTCCAACTGCAACCACACAGTGTCTGGTGCCAGATTACTGTGGAGAGAGCTTCACCTGCAAGGAATCTGGCAAGTCCCATCAACGACCACACAGACAACACATTCTCTTTGGGTCGAAGGTGTTTTGTCTGTTGGTGTGTGCACACGCATGCACAGTACATGTAAACCTGTATACGTGAGACTGTCTGTCTCTGTTTATCTATCCAGGCCGCTGCATCAGCCAGTCCCTGTGCTGTAATGGAGAATCAGACTGTGAGGATTTTTCTGATGAAGATGACTGCGAGAACTTTAACAAGAGAGAAGACATGTGTTCCACCCTAATGCCGATTCCAGGTGCTGAACGTGGCACTCAGGGGTAAATACTGCATTGCTGTTACTAGTGTTATTGCTATTACAGGTCATTCATTCTACTTAATTTATATCACATTGTCACATGAAAGATGCAAATCCAAAGCCATGAATTACCTGGGCAGTTGTAAAAATGTATTTCAATAAGTACATAAGTACACAGTCAACACATCACAATCACTAGTCTATGGAAATATGTACACATAATTTCACTTTTGACTAATTGTCCCATTATTTCTTTTGCTTGACATATGTCTCATTTAATCTTCATACCTTTACTTAATGAATAATTCAAATTATTCAACTTTACCTAGCTACAACGTCTTGACTGGAGACTTTGTGGATCGTGTACTTGACCCGCAGTACTTTGGAGGAAAGTGTGAATATGTCTACAATGGTGAATGGAGGAAATTCATCTATGACTCATTCTGTGAGAACCTGCACTACAATGAAGATGAGAAGAACTACAGGAAACCTTACAACTACCATACCTACCAGTTTGTGGTATTGTAATGTTGTGATTTATTTCTATGTGTAACTTAATACACAAGGTGTTTAAGCTAAGACATATTGACATAAGGTTTAACCTGTTACAGGCTGAAGCTACGTCAGAGGGCTCTCAGGAATACTTTGACGATATGACGAGCCTGCTGAAAGCGAGGAATAGTTTGAGTTCTTCCAAAGCTGGTTTCTCAGTTGGGATCTCTTATGTGGAAGTAGGAGTGAGTGCAAGTGGGGAATCTAAGTTTTTCCACAACATAACAAAGTATAAAAGCCAGGTATGATCTACTGACCCACAGGTCAACATGTTTTACATGATAACAAGTGCAAGTGCATTTAGATGAGGAGATTGATACCACTCTCATGTCTGTCCGTTAAATCTGATGCTACAGACAGCAGTCTGTTAGCTTAGCTTAACACAAAGATCATAAACGTAGGGACAGCTAGCCTTGCTCTGTCCAAAGGTAACAAAATCTGCCTACCAGCACCCCTAAAGCTTACTAATGAACTTGTTACATCGCGTTTGTTTAATCTGTACAATGAACAAAGTAAAATTGTGGTTTTACATAGTGTTTCATAGTACCCATTTCTAGGATGGGTGTGGTGATCCCAGCTAGCAGAGACTACAAGAAATCACTGTTCGCAGTTACAAAATAGATAACGCCATGTGCTGTTGTTTTTTTTATTTTGGTTATTGTACAGTTTAAACAAACCAGATATAATGTGTTTATTAGTGAGCTGGTTGGTGGATTTTGTTACCTTTGGGCAGAGCCATGGCTAGCTGTTTCTCCCTGTTTTCTGGTCTTTATGCTAAGCTAACACTCTCCTAGCCGTAGATTAATACTTAACTGTTGAATATGAGAATGGTATTGCTCTTCTAATACAACGCTATGCGAAAGAGCAAATACATACAGTATATTACCAAAGATTCACTGAAAAAAACTTTCCTTTTGGTTCTCAGGACCTAGGGTTTGTTAGGCTTTCGTCTAAAGTGCAGACGGCCCACTTCAAAATGAGAAGCAATCAGTTGATGCTTCATGAAGATTTTTATATTTCACTCATGGAGCTCCCCGAGCAGTATGACTTTGGGATGTACTCACGCTTCTTCAAGACATTTGGCACCCACTACGTCACAGAGGGAACTATGGGAGGAACCCTTGAATATGTTGTGATTGTCAACAAAACATCTATGGCAGACTCAAGTACTGTGGGCTTTTCAGTTTCTTAATCAATATCATCTCATAGGAAATGTGATGTAAAGTAACCTTTAATCATTTAATTCTCCTCCGTAACTCTCACAGAGCTTGAAGGTAAAGAAGTTGGTTCTTGCTTTGGTGCCTCTATTGGATTAAGCATTCCCATTAACTCTTATGCAACAGCAGGACTAAAAGGGGGTCTAAATTATTGCAATAAAAAAGAAGAGCATAACAAAGGTGAGACATTAAAATGATCTAGCTAACCCTATTTGAGGTCCCCATAATGCCTTATTTGTTTAAATTTCAGTTTATTAGCTTTATTTGTAACTATGGCTAATTTCCATTCCACTGGCAAATGATATGAAGGATTGTTTTAGTACTGTGTTATCAGAGCTTGTATTGCAAATGTAACCCCCCCTTTGTCTTTTGAAATGTAGGCAGTAGCTCTAGTTCAGGTGTGGTTGAGGACATTATTACACTAGTAAAAGGGGGAATCACAGTCAGCAGCAGTGGCCTGTTGGCTATAAGGAGCCCTGACACCTACAGGAACTGGGGAGCGACTCTCAAATACAACCCAGCACTCATTGAATATGAGGTAACTTACTGAAAAAACCATTTTCAATTATTTGACACAAGATGCTCTTTAAGAGAAGAACAAAACATAAGTTATAGTCTCAATTTATGCCACACGACTTTTCTGCCTTTGCTGGTGTAGTCGTGCACTTTTAATTAATTGTCCTCTTTCTCCTCTTCCTGTCTCCGTCTGTTCTCCCCTATGACCCAGACAATGCCAATTTATGAACTTGTTCGCCTCAGCACAGCCGCTGATCATGTAGGTGCTAGACTGGCCAACTTGCAGAGGGGCTTTGATGAGTATCTGCAGCAGTTCGACTCCTGTCGCTGCGCCCCCTGCAGGCACAATGGAATCCCTGTCCTCATGGGTACCGCCTGTAACTGCATCTGTAAGTCAGGCTACCAGGGAGTGGCTTGTCAAGAGACTCTCAAAAAAGGTGAGACTTTTTTCCTATGTAAAAGCAATGGAGGTAAACATTCAAACATTTTGAGATATATTCTTGCAGGGAGTTAGATTAGAAGATTGATACCACTCTCAAATTTGTTTGTTTGCTTTCTTAATTTAGCATAAAGACCCAAAACCAAACCGGAGGAAAGAGCTAGCTTGGCTCTGACCAAAGTAAAAAAAAAGCTGCCTAACAGCTCCTCAAAAGCTTTTTAGTTAACATTTTGCATCTTTCTGTTGGTTTAATTTGCACAAAAGCCAAAGTGTAAAAATGACAAGCGAGTTTGCTAGGCAACCAACAAAGTCACTATGACCGCTTGAGAAATAGATCATCACGTAAAAAACCCCACAGCTTGTTGTTTATACACTGCGGTTTTTGCTATAACGTGTTAGATAGCTAGCTGTTTCCTCCTGCTACTCTTTGTGCTAAGCTAAGCTAACTGCCTGCGCTGTAGCTTCATATGAGAATGGTATCAAACTTCTCATATAACTCAGTAAGAAAACAAATAAGTGTGTATCCCAAAATGCCAAATTACTTTACTTTAATTACTAAATAACAGCAACAACTCCATACAGGATACATATTTCATAAAAAAGGCACTAATATAAAATGTTTACTTTTGGTTCATTCATAATGTTGCAGGGGGTCTAATGCATCCAGACCTTGTTTTGTGAACAGGTATTCACAGCAATCAGCTAAAGGTAGTGGAGTAAAGCGCTAGTGGCTTACCTCAAAATTTTACTTCAGTGAAAAAACTTTGTTACTATGTTACCTCTGAAAGGACATTTTTTAATTTGGTAATTTCCTTAACTTTGATGAGTTTGGACCATTTCACTCTTTTCTCTTGCAAAGTGTCTCATGTATGTGCAATAGTAGCGTTTTCTTATACAGACTGATAGGGACTATTCTGCATTTTCTGCCTGTTGCACTTGCTTCTCAGGTCAGAGGATGTGATGTAATGACAGTGTGCAGGCATTTCCTGTTTCCAAATCTGTATCCCTTTGTTAATATCAGCTTAAAACTTCCCTAATTTTCACTCAACAGATACCAGTACCAATGGGTCGTGGTCGTGCTGGGGGGCCTGGTCATCCTGTGCATCAGGGAGGAAGACTCGGACAAGATCCTGTGATAATCCTCCACCTGAAGGGGGCGGGGCAAACTGCCTGGGCTCCTCCTCTCAGACTCAGCGCTGTTAGAGAGACGTCTCCCTCAGACTCAGATGCTTTTAAGTGCTAATTCAGAATAGTCTATTAAGTGTTCACTGCTTTTTCACAATCCTTTTGTTAATGTCAGAGCTCTCAGAAATTAAATAAATGTTCCTTATTAGGACGATACGTGTGTTGAGTAGACTATACTGTGTGTGTGTGTGTGTGTGTGTGTGTGTGTTTTCCTGTCTGAGCTTTTTTGAAGCACAGTGAAACTGTCAATTGTAGACACTTGTATGTGACATTTCTTAAATTGCCTCCAATTTGAGGTTTCTTTTGAGTAACAGAAGCTGAATCCAGGTCAGTGCCTAAAGCAGATATTGAGAAATGACATACATGGTTCAACATTCTATAAAATATTCATTGCAAGACATCCCATTTCCAAGTGTGCTTTTATTCAAACACGACTCATTAGGCAGTCAAAAGACCAACACACCACAGACTAAGCTTCTTTTTCAAGTTTTAATTTATTCATAAATCTTTATGTCAAGGCTGACATCAGATTTTAAAAGCATTCAGTGGTCTCTTGCTGCAATCCTCTGCATGTCAGGCCTCCACTGCTGGGTGCTGGGTTGTTACACTGCCGACTCCTCGTTATCATTCTTTCACTGCAGGACGACCATGCACCCCAGCAGCTCCAGCTGCCGTCAATGGCTATATCTGTCAGAAGGGGCCATGTCATATCTTATATCATTGTGTCAATATCTCAGTAGGCATATCTACTCACAGCAAAGACAGAGAAATAATGACATGTTGAATGCCAAGTTTTGACTGCTAACCTTTAGGCCTATTAGTGATCTCACAGCCCCATCCAGTGTAGCCATTAGGACACACACAGTCACACCTGGTGCCTGTTGAGGGAGATGGAAATAATTCTTTCACCATCTTAATTATCACCAACTTCATTACCATTGCTGTAATCATTATCAAAGTCACTTTCTGCACTATTATTTTGTGGTTGGGAACGAAAACTCAAAAAATGCCAAATTTAGCCATGATCAACAAACAATGACATCCTCTATGGTACCTCTCAAAACAGCCACTCCGTTGTTGTGGCAGGGAGCACATCGACACGGACTAGCCTCTGCCAGGTACTCTGACAGGGCTCTCTTCAGGTTTCTTTTCAGGGTGGCATCCTGGGAGAAGTCTCTGGAGGTCACCACCTCATACAGCGGCCGTGTCTAATGAGACACAAATTCGTCATTATTTAGACTGATTTAACTGTCTTTCTACTGTTCAAATTCAACTCTTTTGGATTGAGATTATTTTAGATAAAGCCAACTGGAAAGACCCACAAATGCTAAAACTTGACCATGTTGGAGCAAGGCAGCCTATTTGTATTTGGCATCTTTTGATGCTATTAATCAGCCCAGCTGTACTGCCTCTCTGTATATGTGCCAATCCTCCCACCAACACTGACCATCTCTTTTGTAAATGTGTCACTAATTGATGACACAATGTGTCATCAATTAGTCAATTCCATACACTACACTATGGTTTCATTATAGCTGCAAATGGTGAAATGGTCAATTGTAAGGTAAGTATAAAAAGTTGTTAAGTGTGTTAATGTCACAAGAGAATGTGGGAGACAAGAAACAGAGATCAGGGAGCATGTAACATGGACAAAAACAGGAAAAGAACAAGTAAGTGAGACCATAAAAAAAGGTGATTTAGTCAAAGGCGCAGAAACTCACTGTTGTGCGAATGAAGTCAGGGTTAGCACGCACAGCGTTGCCCCAGAGCCCCATCAGCTGTGGGGTGGGAAGCTTTTTAGACACCAAAGCAGTGATGGATTCACTACTCCCACCCCTTACAACAGCAACAAAGTCCTCCACCATGCTGCCCTTCGCTGTGTCCTCTGGAGAGAGACACAATGACTTCAGAGTTGTAGAATCTGTTTGTGTGTCTGGTGTAAAACATATTTTGCATGGTATTTGATAAAGGATGGAACCTCACCTCCAATCTCATTCAGCAGGCCTTCACAGGATCCACCCTGAAACCCCACCGACACATAAACACCTTCGATGTTTGCCCCGACCTTGAGACTCGCCTCCGTACATCGCTTGTAGTCTTCCAAAGAATAATCTAGAACCACAAAACTCTGTCAGGTGGTGGTTACTGCCTTTTAAAATGATATTCTCGTTCATTGGGCCATGAGAGTAAACATTTCGGTGCAATTTTATCAGAGATACCTCACTAGGTGTCAGTGTTAAGGATGACAAAATATAGAAGTCACTGCCATAGCCAAACTCTCGCATCTCATCATAATATATATCATGATACATTTTTACATTGTGTAGTTAACGACTGAGCAATTAAATCAAAATTGATTTGACTCAGGATCCTCCATGACTCCAGTTCGGGAGCCACTAATATCTATTACCGGTCTTTTCGAGCTTCTGCTTGTTCAGGATGATGGTATGCTCATAGTCTCCTCCGAGCGCAGCTTCTGTGATGTAGTGGGTGCCGTAGTCTCTGTAGATCTGTCTGTATTCCCCATAAACATAGGACTGTGGCAAGGAGCGCAGGCGCTGCAGGAACTCGGGGTGAAGCATCAAATCATCTGACTTCAACATGTACTGGGCCAACTCCAGCTCTGCTTTGGCCCTTACAAAGCTGTTAGTCTGAGGACAGAATGAACGGGAGGCAGGTGATGGATACTTGGCAGAAGATTGGAGTGGGAATTTGCAGATATTTTACATGACTTACATGTGTTTGTTTAAATCTTAAATCTACAAAGTTTGTTTTGTTTTGTTTTTGAGAAATCAGTAAGAAAAAAGAGTCAGGAGAGAAGAAAAAGCAAACGCTAGCTCACATTGCCAGAAGCACGGCGGATCTTCTGAACTGACTTGCTGTATTTGGCATCATTGAAGTTGAGGCCAAATTCAAAGACGCCTGGAAGGGCAAAGCCAATGGAAATGGAGGTTTGGGTCTGTCGCTCCTTTAAGGTGTAGTCCATGTAGTCAGAATATGACTCAAAAGACTGCAGGGTGAAATCATACGAGCCTTTTGTCTGTAAATACATGAGGTGCAAAATGTCCTTTTTAGTTTAATAAGCAGGCCCATAATAATTAAACAATGAATTTACTGTAAACAATGTTTAGAACATGGTATAACAGATAGAGTGAGATAAAAGATAAAGAAAGAATTGGATGATTGTGATGAATGATTGCTACAGGTTATATTAATCCTAGCTGATGCAACCTACACTTAGACATGTTTATATAAAATGCATAAAGGGTTTACAGGTTGTAACTAATAGCGTTACTAATGTTAACAAATCATTTACTAGAGTGGTGTTAAACTATTAATAAGATCAAATCGTAAGTTTCAAGATTGTGAAAAATCCCATTGTCAGGTGTCTTTTATATTTATTAATGATGCAGTTATAAATGTTAATTAATGCTTAATAAGTTATTGATTAATGAATTGTGTTCCTCTTCGGTCCTTTTACTGTGCTAAGTGGATCCAGTCAGTCAAAGGGATTTCCTATAAGTTGCAAAGTTGTTCTTACTAATAGCTTATGTCTGATTGTAACTAAGTGATTTATTAACCATTAAAAAAGACACAAGTTACAACTGGTAGACCCCTTATAAAATGGTACAGAAAACACTATAATTTTGTATATCAACTCAACAAGTCAATCTGCATTAATACAGAAATGTGTGACTGCCAGCCGGTTCCACCTGTAGAGTGTACTGTTGCAGGTTGTAAGGCTTCCTGAATCTGACGTCCTGGATGTAGTGTGGCAAGCAGCTGCCAGCGTAGTATCTGTTATCAAACACCACTCCCTCCAGCTTACTGTTCAAGATGTTGATTCTGAAAGATGAGTATCAGCAAGAGCTTTAACGGTGAGCACATTGATTTGAGAAGAGCGACATGTTTACGTATCAAAGTCCTATAAAATATCTAGGAGGAACGTGACTCACCCTTTGGCAAGATTTTCAATTCCCCAATACTCCTCAACTTCCTGCCTGCAGGGCTTGGAGACCCGTTTACAGCCGACTTCATCTGACATGTCCCCGCAGTCATCCTCACCACTACACTGCAGAGTTCTGGGAATACAGCGACCTGAAGGAGAGGAGGGACGTGGAGGTAACACGTGATGTTATTGGGGGTCGTGTGGGGGACTATTTCTCGACCAGGCGCAGTGACTTTAGTGACATTTTGACATTTCCCACAATGTGAAGCTATTCCTTTAAGAACAAAGCTTTTAAAATGCAAAGTCACATCTCCTGACTAGAATGAACAGATGACTCGCCCAATGTTATTGCTGTAGGGATGTATAACACAAGACTTCCAGGATGGCGAGTAGAGTATAGGGATGGGTGTAGGAGATACCTGTTTGGGTGCAGAGGAATCCCTCACACAAAGGGACATTGTCACAGGTGTAGCGAGATGGAACGCTACAGGCCTCCTCCTCCGTGCCATGAAAATTGCACGGCTGCCCTCCAAACTGAGACGGCTGGTCCAGCTTAGCGTAGCGATACTGGATGGTTGAGGGAGGCAAACACATAAACGGTCAGTGAAACACAGAGGAAGGCTCACCACTACCCAATAAAGGTGGTGGAAGAGCTTGGAAACTGCCTCGGGGAACTATAACAGTCGTAATCCCATTAGTGGGCTGTTTTCACTTTGTCATGTCAAGGTTATTAATCCCCCTCCTTGTAAAGTGAATGAGATAGAGCACAGAAGTATATAAGCAGAGGCCCTTGCCAGCAGTTGAATTCTACATCACAGAAAAACAGCCAACAATGTTCAAAATATTGAATGCCTCATACTGCAGGGTTTGAATTATCTCCCAATCCTAGCACTAAAACAATCATTTATTTGGCCAAAGCTAATCTCATTTATGATAACCTCTGCATTACAATTGGTTAAATCAATTTGTCTGGCCAGCTGGCCATATATTCACTGCAGTGCATGTTTTTTCTAAGTTGTATTTATTTGCTTGAGTCAAGATGAACAGTTTAGTTAAAGGAAAGTTTGACATATTTGGGAAATATAGAGATATATTTGGGCAGAGAGTTGGATGGTCTACGGGCTGATTCAGAGCCTTTTCCACAGTATGGGGGAAACACAGCGTTAGTTCAGGCAGAGCACTGAATATGTGTTTACTGGCTCCACATCATGACTAGCAACATCCAATCATATCCATGCAGGTGCACAGCCTGACTATTATAATCCAAAATTTAGCTGATACACTCATGCAGTGCCTGTAGCCATCCATCCACCACCCACAGCTAAACCTTTCCTGCCATATTTAACTGTATCATAGCCGCATTTGTTAAACAGCTGCACAATATATCAGCTATGGGTGATTTTATTCGTTGTTGCAGAAAAGATTATCAGGCAAACATTGTGGTGTACTGATGGGCCAACAAATTCATGCCATGTTTTGTAGCTGTAATGTCCCCCAGGCCCACTATCACCTGTCAGCTATCATCATACTTACTCTTTTTTTCTGACAGGTGTCGCAGCGGGACCATGCGCTCCACTCTGATAAAACACAGTCCACTGGTTGAACTACCACCTGATCGCCCACTGAACGAGCTTCACGAACACTGGGCTCTTCATTGCTCGCTGTTGTGACGGCAACTTTGCTGTGACATGTAGGTGAAAATCAAATCAAAACAAATGGACATTAACACTGACAGAGCACTGACAGAGCTACGGATAGATTTTAATCAGAGAATAGACGGTCGATTAGGTTAAAGGTACAAATCACTTTCAATCTCACATTGGAAACATTTTGAACATTATTAGGAATCAACATGTCTTTGAAATTGGTTACATTAGTTAACCTCAATGGAAATTAAACGTTCCATACCAGACAATTGAAAAAGACAATGTGTTACTAAACAGACAAATAAAACTCCTACCTTAGCAACACTAAGCTCAAAGTAACATGGAGCAGACAGCACTGCAAACTGAGTGCATTCATCCGAATCACCACAGAAACCATGGTTGTGTGTTATAACTGACTGTGAACATTTAGACGACACTGCTCAGCTCTCTGTGTAAACACACACTGATCAATACTGGCCTAGATATGAACTCACTGCTGCCATTAGACTCAGAGTTGGAGCTGAATACACAATGCAGCCGGCTTTAGAGCCTCACGACTAGGTGTTGTGGTGTGAGGTCTAGTGATTTAACACAGGCATGACACAGACCTCCGGTTCATAATGAAGCTGTTTAGAATCTGCAGGCTGTTTTAATAGGCACCCAGGAGGTCTGCATGTCCTTTCAGTTACCATAAACTTTATGTTCTATAATCTGTAGTAATGTGACAATCTGAAATGGCTAAAAAACACACTTGACAGTGATAACATACTGTATGACAATGCTGGAAAGTCCTGTTACAGACTTCTGTGGTCAAATCATTTGAGTCATGTTTTTGTACTTTTGACCTTTAAACTTTGTTTACCTTCATTCCTTTTTGGATTTTACAAAATGACACAATCCCATGACCCAGTTGCAAAAGGCAACATAGCACTAATACTGACTCATAGTTAATAACTCGAACTAAGGACTGATATTTTAAGAAATGTAATCATAACAAACTGTATTAAGATATGTTATCCCTGCAGAATGTGCAGTGGGGAACGATTGGTAGATCCATGTTTGTAAGGACAGCAGTCAGTGGTGGAAAGTAACTATTTAGTAACAATTACCCTACTAATGTACTGTATTTTAGTACAATTTTGAGGTACTTGTACTCAACATAAATATTTAGATTTTATGCTACTCTATACGTTCAGGTTAAGATTTTACATAAAGATAAGCTAATATGATACAAAGCACTGCCAAAGATTAAACCAATGGTTCTCAACCTTTCTGGCTTGTGACCCCTTACAAAAAGCAGATGTTTATGAGTTTGTTGTAGTTCCCCCAAAAGGGATTTCCCCTCTAAACTCTAAAGATTGTTTCATAAAAATAACTGATAGAGGCTCAAAGAAGCAACACTATCAAACATTCCAGTATTTCACAACAAAAGCAAAGACTATATAAAAGTCCAAACAATGAATACAAATGTGTAGCAGAACCTTTTTCTTTTTCTTTTCTACCCATTTCATAATCTCATAACCCCCAAGATTTATCTTGTGACCCTTTGTAAGGCGACCAACCCCTAGGTTGTATGTGTATAAAAGTAGTTCAATCTAGTTCCACTTTGTCCAGCTAAATGTTGCTTATACACTGATGCTCCAGAATGACGTGTGTAATAACGTAAATATCATAACATTTGTAACATGGGGCGTTTTTCTACATGAGTAGTTATACTTGATACTTAAGTGCATTTTGCTTTGAATACTTCAGTACTTTTACATAAGTACATTTTTGGATTGACACTGTTCTGTTCTTCATATGATGAAGTAATACAATCAGCACAAAAACAACTAGTGAGGATTATGCTAACGCATCATGTTAAGTCACATGACAATGATTGACTGCATAAAGGGTTTCTCAGGTATTTGTGTGAGGAGAACAACCTCTGTTGGCTGCTTTAATGGTCTTTACAGTAGATCACGAGAAAGATGGTATCAGTTCAAAAAAAGAAAAGAGAACCAAGCAGCAAAGTGGGAATCATATGATATTTTATTTGTGACTGAACAGTGGCATGGGTACAGTGTATGGGGAAGTCATAGATGTACAAAAGTCCTTTTTCTCTTTTTCAAGACAATTCTTAATTCCATAAATAAAATTTACAAAATACTTTGGACTATTTCTCATTTTTCTTACACGAGCAGGGGTACAGTTACCGTTTGTTATTGTAAGTCTAACAGTTAATAGTGATATCTCTATTGTTCATATTATATAATGTTGCCTTTCTTTTTGACCATTTCGATTCGGTGGAGCAGACCTACAGTATATGCCCAAGTGCTTTGTTACAACAATGACCTGTTTACTGTATACAAATGACCTGACAAGAAGAACAGTGACTGGACAACAAAAATAAACCTGATAAGGCAAAGAAATGCACTCTACCGTCTCTGAGCATGTCACATCAGTATGGGTTTTATTCTGCTAATTTATTCAAGAAACCAAACAGAGATATGATTCTAAGAGGCAAGTTGTAAACAATGCGACATCAGCTAGAAATGTAGAATATCTAAAAACAAACAGATGCAGGAAAATCTGCCTCCTATTTACCAAAGAAAAGTCTGTAACCTTTAAGAAGCAGTAGGATTTTTGTCTATATTCTTGCTTTTGTCGACTCCTTCTTTTCTTTCATCTGTCGAGTTCAAAATGAGTGAGACAGGTAACAGCAGGCTTTGTTTTGAACGACCATGTAACACAGATTCACAGTTCATATCTCACCAACCCAACAGAAACAAAAGACATCTTCAGAAAAAGAAAAATGGCAGCAAAAGTGAAACAAACATCCAGACGTCAAAAAATGGAGGTGCTGGTAGGGCATTGCTTGAGATAAACACAGGTAGTTGGCATCCAAGAGGCAGAGAGCTATCTTATGGCACAGAGGCTCAGGTATGGGGGACTGGGAAGATTCTTATTTACAAAATAGATGTTTGGCAAATTTAAATTTAGACATTTATGCCTCAAAGTCATTTCAATACCTCTACTGGTTCGGCGTCATCAACTGAGAACTCACAGCTTATAAAATAAGAAAAAAAATCATGTTTTTTGATTAATTTCAGATTTAGAAGGAAGATGCAGAGAATCAGTTTTGCTCACAGCTGAGTGCGCTGAATCCACATTAAGTCTGTTCATGCAAAATAGACGAATCGGTGGAGCAACACTATGAGAATATTTGGCAAATCCATCTGCTGTGCGCAGTCTTTGCTGGTGGTGGTTGACAAACGCAAGGTCAACCACATACAGTAGGACGCTGCTCCTCGTGAAAGGTTCCAAAAAATAATTGCATCATCATCAGTGTCACCATGGCTGTTTAACGTATCCTCACAGGTATAAACTTACAGGAGGGTGCAATCACCTCCTGTTCTTGGTTTCAGTCAAACATCAAAGGTCACTTCCTGGTTGAAAGGTTATTTGATTAGACGATAAAGCCAAAGTCTGGTTGTCATGCTGAGGAGAACAGTACAGTATGTGGCCTCTGGAGGAAAGCAGATCCTAGGACAGCCAGCTTATTACAGAACTGCCGAAATATCCTTTAAAGGTTGAAGTCTGTGTAATCCAGCTGTGAGAGACGCTGCTGTACACAGTCACTCGTCTATCTCTTTTTCTCTTTCTCATGAGCTTCTGTCGTGGCCTTGAGAGCTTCCATCCCCTAAAAGACAAACGGAAACAATCACACATATCATGAAGCTGTAATATGTAGTTACAACTCCGACCACCAGGTGGCAACATTGTGCCTTCCTCTTCTCTGATTTGGGTGACGCAGAGAGGCATAATGAGAGAAACATTGAACTGAACTCAGGCTCTTTTCCAATTGGCAGAAAAACCATCCGCAAGGAAAAAGGAGACAAACAAAATTATAAAGCTAATAAAGAAACACAGAGCAAGGTTGTGAAAAAATGAGAGAGGGGGGAGTAGCAGGACGTTGGAGATTAAAAGAACACAGGAGAAAATAGATGAAATGTGAAGGTAGTTGATAGAAAACACAGGCAAATAAGAGAGGAGGGGACTTTGGAATACCCACTCAGTGTCTGTTGTTCTCTAGCTGTCTTCCTGTGGACCGGTCTGATCCTGCGGAGAATCAGGAGCTCCACTGGGCTCCGGAGAAATCGACCTTGCAACAACAGAGCCCTGAGAGAGAGAGAGAGAGAGCGAGAGAGTGAAAGCTGTGGAATCTCTTATTTTGCAGGTGACATGTTTTATTCTCCAGCATTCTTGCAAAATGTGCATCTTTTGCTCCCACAATTCCCAGAAAAACATCAGCCAAACATTTAGCAAAATGAGAGCAACAACTATAATTACCTTAAAAAATAATGTTATCTTATTATATATGATCTAATCAAGACACTTGAATCATCTTTGACCTTTCATGTTTAATTAACTTGACATTTTTCTGAAAAAAGGGTAAAATCAATCAGATTTGGTTGTATTAATCACATGACATTCAATTCTGTGTGATTACATGAACAGAATCATATTTGGTCTGACATGTAAGGAGGTGTATTTTTTCTTTGGCTCTCATTATTGTTCTTGTTTGTTATGTTTGTAATGTCTTGTAAGTCCATGAGGGGTGGGCATCTTTTGGTACATGACACTTAAATTACCTTACAAATGGATGACCTTTACTTGAGAACAGATCATCCATATGACAATAATAGATTATAGCAGCATTGCACTTGGCTTTTGAATCAAATCCATGAATCTTATTGACTGGGATGTAACCCAGGGGGACGGTGCTCACCGATTGTTCCTCCTTGGCGTTGCTGGAGATGCCCTCTGGGTCTACAGGGGAGTGATCTGTGGGGGGGTCACTGGCCTGGGAAACGGGGCAGTCTGAAGACGAGCTCTGCTGAGGGGCTGGAGTGGATGCTGTGAAGAGAGGACATAAGAAATAATCAGTAAATGCATTCAGGAAAATATGCATGAAACTGAGGGCATACAGAAGGATTTTAGCTTTGGTTACTGTTTTATGTTAATCTGAATATAGTTTAGCATTAAGATAGTAACACGCATAACCTATACTCCTGGGCACCTACAGGGCTCCTGTCATTCCCCAGAGTTAAAAAGAAGTCCGATGGCTGCAGGGCTTTTTACTATTGTGTCCCATTCCTCTGGAAGAACCCCCGTGTTGATATCAGACTAGTCTGACTCCACTGAGGCCTTTGAATCCAAACTTAAATCTCATCTTTTTAACTTTCAGTTAGTTGCTTATTCTTTGATTACTTCAGGCCTTGCACCTGTTACCATTATCCTTCGGATGGTCTCAATGAATCTATTAACTCTCTAGCCTGGTACTTATAGCCCATGTTTGTGGAAGAGAATGTTGTAATGTTTCTGAAAACATATAGTGGTACAGTTAATGGTTTCGTAAGCAGCAATTATGTAGAAGGAAAATAATTAGGAACACTTACGAGATTCTGTTGACGGTGATGTGGATGTACCTGGGCTCAAGGTCATCCTAGAGAGGTCAAGGTCACTACAGCTCCCTTCCTCTTCCTGGGTCGCAGCAGTTGAAGGTGGCAGCAGCTGACTGCAGGCCAATGTGTCCGGTACACTTATGAGGCCCGGGGTCCCACACCTGCTCACTGCTGCTGATGCGACACCAGCTCCTACACCTGCTCCTCCGGCTCCTGAGGTAGAGGGGCCCTCGCCTGCGTCTGAGTCCACGCCGAGGCCTTCCTTCCCCAGGCTCAACTGCCTCTGGAGCATGGCTGGGTCGGCCGTATGCTGGGGGCTGGTGATGGCAGAGGAGGGGGCTGATAAGTCACAGGCTTGGGGGCACATGGTGGTAATGGGTACCAGGCCTTGGAGCATGGCAGCTGGGATGGCGTGCCCTCCCACACCCACGGTCTGGGCCGGCATGTAGGCCGCCATGGCCGCCCACTGCTGCTGAGTGGCAGGGAAAATGTTGGCCTGGCTCCAGATGACTGGCTGACCACTGGGAAGGACCTGCGCCACCTGGAGGGGCCCCTGGACAGGGAAGGCCAGAGTCTGAGCCTGAGCAGGAAACGGCTGCTGCGCCCACTGGGCCGCCTGCACCGGACCCATGGTCATATAACCTAGAGTAGAAACAAGAAAAAGAGGGAGAAGAAAATGATTAAACAATATTAAGGCAGTGGTAAGAAAGTGGTGATTATCATTATTATGAGCACAGAACACATTTAGTTTTCTCTGATTACAAATTCAATGCATTGATTTTCAAAATTGCAGCATGTTCATTACTAATTACTAATGCTGTCGTGCAATCTTTGAATAACAATGAGCTGTTCAATACAAAAAATTGTATTTAAGGACAGCATTCTAAAGCTTTTACAGTCTCGGGCACAACTGAGAGATTTTCTTGTCAAACAGGCCTGTGATCCATTTTGAGCCCTGTTTCTTAAATTAAAACACCATACTAGTGGTAACATAGACTGTTTTATACAGCTACAAGTCTCACACTATACACTTTACATTACTGTACATTTTTTATATCTTGCTTTACTGCCTTCCAAACAGCCATATGCTTCCACTGATTTCACTCTCAAACTTGCTTCACAAGGTAGTGTATGCACATCTCGATGATTTATTCAATACACTGATGGGATTTCTAAATGATGTCCTCAGGTAAACTCAACATGTGACCAAGAAGGTCCATACAGTATAAGGACCTGGTTTAACACATGTAAGAATCACAGGTTGAACCCATCAATTATGTGAATATGTAATTATCTATGATATTTACAACACAAAACTCAGATCAATAGGTCGCAAACAGATGTTAAAATCCCTGAAAGCAATCTCCTCTGAAAACTGTTATCAATAAATGTTTATTACCAGACTGTCAGAAACTTGCTTGAGATGAGTAATCAATGACAGTCGACGTTTGTCACATTCATAATTATGTCCAATTTATGTTAGTGTTGCAAGGTAATACATTTGCAAGTCTTGAAAATGGAGTGGCAAGTCCAGGACAACAAACAGGAGTCAGCTGTCAAAAAGCACTGACTGATAAGCCATGTTATCATTGTCATCATCTGGCATTAATAAGATCACCCTTCAGTAGGTTAGGGTGCTGTATTTAAATTATGTTGAATGTTCTTAGAAAACTTCAAGAAGCACCGCTTTACAGTATCTTCGCGGGTTACAGCATAATCACATTGCTGCTCGATGTGTGGTCCTTAAAAAAACTAAACTGAGATAAATCCACATCCTGCCAAATCTTGGCAAGACTTTTCACAAATAACACATCACAGAAAGACATCCCCACCAGCACTTATTCCCTTGCATTGTGAAAGAGATGCAGCGTTTTAGTCTGGGTAGCTACCTGACGGCACGGAGGTGGGGCTGAAGGGAGCGTACATCTCAGCAGGAGTGTGTTGCTGCTGGCGGCTGCTCCTGCTAGGGTCCAATGTGTTGGCAGGTGATGGGGGCATCTGGGAGGCAAAGCACACACACACAAGCACACAGATGTCACCACTATTGAAGTCACCAAAAAGTCACTGCGTGTTTTAGATCTCTGCGACATTTCTTGATGAAATGACCTAACTTTACAGGTAACATATGATATGTAATAACTCCATGCAATTCTATATACTTGTATCAATTAAAACAGATAATCAGGGTTTGGTTTTTTGTGGCAGTACTCACCGAGGGAGGAGTGGACATGTCGCCGAAAAGATCAAAGTGGTTGATATTCTGTGGGCGGAACCAAGGGATTGAGGGAGAGAGAGACAGAGACAAAGTCCAGTGATACATCACAACAATGAGATTTGCACAGTCATGAAAACTTGAATTCATCTCCAGATAGGGTATGGTGGTAGCATGGATGGGTAGGTGTGGGGAGTGTAATCTATTCACAAAGGCAGTTTGTGCTGTGGATGGCAAGAAACAACTGTCCCCTCATTTTCTTTATCAGAAAATGGATCTAAAATTAATCTTTCATGGCTTGCTATAATTGAGTGGGTAAAAGGCTATTCAGTCCTATAAAACAGACTCTGATTAGAAATTCTTATGTCTGCCAATCAAGAAGGGCCCACGTGAGAGCCTGGGCCGCTTTATCATGCTGATTCTACTTCGCGAGCAGACACATACACAGAGCAGTGTGTTTATTTCATCGAATGAAAGAACGGAAGATGCTCCTGGAACCAGCCAACCGAGACAATGAGGCCACCTCGCCCTATAGGCAGACGTGACCCCTGCTCTGGTCCCCTCTGTTCTCCACTCGCAATACTTAAAGGAGAGGGGACACAGCTATGGAAGAGACTATGGAATGGCTAAGTTGCATGAAATGTCTCTGGGGCCATGCACAAGCAGACAATGAATCACTGGAAAAGCACAAAAACACACAGAACACACAGGATTTGCATGCTATAAATAAACAGATACGAACACAACATATTCCAACAAAAGAAAAAAAAGGGGAGGAATCACAGCAATCAGTGTTGCTGCTAACAGGGTGTTTATGTCCACCTTGAATAAGCCGGGACATAGCGGGTTGTACAGTTTGCACGGCACTTTGGGACTATTGAGGGTCACAGAATGAGTCAGAATTTGGAAAAAGGTAAACATTGCACACAGAGGTCTCTCCCTGCAGGCACTGACACACATCAGGGGAGCTCGAGGCTCTCAAAAAGCTCCAACTGAATGAACAGACAAGCAGTAACACTTAGAGATATGGGAAGCGCTGCTACTTATACTGGCATGGGCTGTTTGTGTGAGATAGCGAGTGGGCCGGGACAGTTTATCAGTTTGATATGCCGAGCAACAAGCACACAAACAGCGAAGAGTAAGAGAAGTGCTTTGCTAGGGCTGTTTTCAAAAGTTGCATGGAAATGGTCACTGGGCGAATGTTTAGCGAAATAGGTTTGAATGAAAGTTTTCACAAGAGATTTGAGAGATGTCACTGCATGGTGGTGAAGAACTCATAAAACCTACCAGGATGAGAGGAAATATCTTTTCAGTTTGATTTAAGGGGGGAAATCAAAAGTGCTTTCTGTGCTGTTCTTTTTCCGGTCAAATCAATTCACGGTACAAAAATATGTTTATATTCATTAAGGTTTTATGAGTGTTCGGTGGCCTCAATTGTATGTAGCCATGACTACACTGCATGCAGCTCAACCCAACACCCACCGCAGCTACAAACCTCTCGTCCTCATCCTTTGAGGAAGACGTAACAGCAACCCCTTCATTCATCTAGTCAGTCCAGTGTACCAGTCAGACTTAATTTTGTCTCGGCCATCTGGTCTTGACATATGTCAGATCCTGCACAGGATTGGATTTTGGATATGAAGCCTGCCTCTCTAATGTCCTGTGAAATTGCTGACAAGTCGGATTGGTTGACCAATCAATTAGTTTTTTGTTTTGTTTCATCATCATCACAAAAGGTGGATGCAGATAAAGACACCAGTCTGACTTTGCTTGAGAAATGTGTTTTAGAGCCTGTCGGCTGTAATACATGAATAAAACTATTAAATACAGTAGAGCACAATATTACAAATGAACACTGTCAAAGGGGGGGGGGGGGGGGGGGGTGCAGGAAAATCCATAAAAAAAAATTTAAAAAGGGGTTTTGAAAAAAAATTGTAAAATGACAAAAAAAAAAAAAA